>JABXWE010006561.1:0-25981 GCA_014611495.1 Limonius californicus | reverse complement strand
GTACGTATGTACGTATGTACGTATGTGACGCTCCTACAGCCGAAAGTATTGCTCCGATTTTGATGCGCTTTGGAATGCGGGGGTGTATCGAAAATTCATCGAAAAAATAAGCTTTTCAAAAAATCCGAAACCGGAAGCGGAAGTTACGCATGTTTTTTTGGTATCACTTTTTTCGTGATTACAATTTTGAAACTTTTATCGCGGATAACGATAGAGGGTCATAAGACAAATCTGTTAGTTTTTTGCCGAACTCGCTAGCTTTAAACTGAAGGGCGCTATGATTTTTTGAAAATTTTGAGTTTAACGCCCAATTACTCGAAACGGATGAATCGATTCAAATGATTTTTATTTTCTGAATAGTATATGAAGGGTAAAATGAGGTGATATAAAAAGTTTTTTGAAAAATTATAAGGGGCCTAAATTAAAAATTTTCAAAATTTTGGAAATTTTCAAAAAATTATTTCTCAAAAACTGCTCCAAGAAATTTTTTTAAACTTCATATGTCGACAGACCTCGCAAGGGGCTATCGATATGTTTTTTGAAGAACTCCGTAATTTTCCTGTGGCGCCCTCTACGAAGCTTGGAAGTTTGAAACTTCAAACTCCTTTAATTAATAAACGAAAAAAGATAGGAAGCTGGGGTTTTCACTGAATCGCTCAGTACGTAATGGAGCATATGAATATGCAAAGATATATTACACTCGTGGATATATGTAAGCGCACCGGCCCCCTCCCCCTCTTTTTTAGAAAATATATTTTTTTTATTCTAACGGTTGTTATTTGTTTGCGTCAAAGAATCTTTTTCCGCGAAAATAAAAAAATCGATTTTTTATGCCCTACAAAATATAATTTCCAGGGACTTTTTACCTCGGTAGCAATAGCGATCGGTACTAGTTAGACCGCGCGACGGCCTAGCGGTACGGACAGCCCCGCGCACTTTGGTTCAGAACCATTGCCATACTGTCGCGCTACATTCATTTCTTTAACCGGTATTACAACAAGTTATAAATTATTTATCAAAATTTTGTATTTAATACTTAATTTTCGAAATCGAGATTTTAACGGAAATATCCGTTTTGGGCCTCTAGGAATCCAAAAAAGTGGTTTTTAAAAAATGTCTGTCTGTTATAAAATCACAGCAAACTCAATTTGCAGTCACAATATCACGTATATAGTAGAGAATGAAGTATGCCTGGTTGCATATTAAAAGGAAATTAAGGGGCACCGCAGATATTTGGCGGGACTTCTTACAAGCCTTGTAAGTCTGTTCGTTACGAGGCAAGGTTTTAGGATAGCGCTTGAACAACCGTTTTGAGGAAAATAACTCTACTGTTGAATAAAGATGGTATGAACAGTTTCCAGTATGGGAAAGTCCAGGGAGGCAGTCGCGTCCACTTATTTTCTTCTTGTTCCCCGTTACTTCTTTGATCTTTTTATGCATGTGAAACTTGTCATATTTTCTCTCTAATAATTATATTTCTTCATATTGTTCGGAAAGATGTTCTTCTTTTGCTATTCTAATTTTTGTTTGTTTCAAATTATATACGAGGGCGTATCAAAATTTAAGTTACACTCTGGAGTTTTATAGAAGCAACATGGCGACTTAGAAGTGATCTGGCAGGCTTTGTCTTCTACCTGTTAGCAAAGTTTTAAACATTTTCAATTCGTAATTTGAACGTAACGGTCATTCAAAATGGCGCGGCAGCTTGATTCGTATTCCAAATTAGAAGTTCGCGAAACCGTGCGATTTTTGAGGGCTAAAAACTTAAATCCAACTGAAATCCATCGTGAAGTGTCAGCCGTCTATGGAAGTGATAAAATGACTCGAGAAGCAATCAGGAAGTGGTGTAAACAGTTCGAAGAAGGGCGTACTGATCTGACAGTTCAAGAAGACAGAGGCAAAAAATCGACTTCCATGACTCCCGATCACATTTCGCGCATCGAAGAATGGATTCGAATGGAGCGTAGGGTAAAAATTAAAGAAATTGTTGAAGAGCTGAATATTTCATTTGGCAATGTGTACTATCTCATTCACGAGCAGTTAAATTTCCGAAAAGTGTGTGCAAGGTGGGTTCCGAGATGTCTGTTTGAGTCTTCTCTGTCTTTGCTTTAGCGTTACTCGAAGGAGGGGCCAAATTTTTTAAGCCACATTGTCACTGGGGATGAGACGTAGGTGCATCAGTTCACTCCAGAAAACAAAGCGGCTTCAATAGTTTGGAAACACCCGACCTCACCTGTAGCAAAAAAGTATAAAGTCTCGACGTCTGCCGGGAAGGTTATGGCGACGGTATTCTTCGACAGCGAAGGACCCCTTTATACAGAATACATGTCGAACGGGAAAACAATAAACTCCGAAACGTACTGTCAGACATTAAAAAACTTAAGAAAGGCGATTAAGGAGCGCAGACCTGGAAATCTGAGTGCCGGAGTCATATTGTTACATGACAATGCAACTCCACACAAGGCCGCCGTTACGCAGGAGCTTCTTCTGAAATTTAAGTGGGAAGTGTGGCAACACCCACCTTATAGCCCGGATTTAGCGCCCTGTGTTTATCACTTGTTCGCTTGAATGAATAAGGAGCTCGGAGGAAAAAGTTTCGCGAACGACAACGAGGTGAAGGAATACGTAGGAAAATGGCTCAGCTAAATTGGAGGAGAATTCTATTGTCTTGGTCTACAAAAATTAGTGTCACGTTCAAAAAAATGTATGGAAAAATTAGATGACTATGTAGAAAAATAGTATAAGGATGTTTGTTTCAGAAAATATACTTTTCATCTTTATACCCTTACAATACGTTTTTTATGGGGGTGTGCAATTTAAATTTTAATAAATCCTCGTAGTTTCTTATATTCTTCCGTATTATTTTTATTCTTTCGGCTCTCATCCATGAGATCTAAAATCTCCTCTGTTATCTAAGGCTTTTTCATTGTTCTTCTACTTATTAGTTGTTCTTTGGCTACAGTTGACAACACATCTTTTATGTGGTTCTCTAGTTCCATTTTCCGTCAACACTGACTTCGTCTTTTGTAACTTAATGGTCTTTATTTCTTCATTTATTGTATGTTGTATTGTATTATGTATTTTGGGATCTTTTAAAAGTCTTGCATCTATATAGTTGTTCTCACATTAATGTTCGCTGATATATGGTTATGATCACTGTGGATATCAACTTCGATATATGTTTTTGTTGACTTAATGGCATTTTTTTACCGCTTATTGATTAGTATGTAATCAATCTGATTTCTTACTATTTTTTCTGGTTTATCAGCTGGACACTTCCATGTGTAAAGTCTACGAGCCGGAAGTTTAAAATGCGTATTTGCTACTACAAGGTCTTGCTCTTCGCAGAACTGTATCAAACGATGCCCCCTATCATTTCATCAATTATAGCTAAGAACTGACCATACACAACCATAAACAGTTTTTTTAAAAACAGTTTATATAAATTCTACACCTTGTTTCTTGAATGCCGCAATATTATTTGTGTGCTTCGACATACAATTTTTCAATCGACTTGTTTTTGCTCTTGGGAAAAACAACACATGAAATAATATATTCTTAATTTTTGAAACAAATTGTGTAAATGTCCTTGGTCGTTTTGAAGCTAACCTTCTCTACGAAATTAATTATTTGAACTTATACAGTAGCATAGTAATCATATAATTTTATTATTATTTTATAAACAGAAATTAGGTTCAGATTTATAGAAATAAACGCTCTTATTCACAATTGACTAAGCGAATGCTGAAGTGTAAGACGTTGGAAATTTCAAAACAAATTCAACTGCAGATCAAAGATTTTCGGTGAAATTAAAATTCCGTACTCAACTTCCGGAGGTTCACTAAAACAACGCTCATCTTGAATTGCTATTACGGAATGTGCAGTCATTGGAAAAAGGGGACATTCAGGATGATGAATGAGTCACAAAAAAACCCTTAAAAGTTATTATTACTTTGCAGAGGTTAAGATATGAAATGCTTCAAAAAATTTTGTAAGAATCTACTGTTAGTATTCCGTTATAGCTTTGCTCCGGACTATCCGGAAAGCGGGACAAAAAATAATCTTATTTCGTTAAAATATGTAGCGGTAGGCAGACGATGTTCTTAATAACCGTTTCACTTGGAAATGATTCTTATAAAAGAATCCTCCACCTTGGAACTTTTTGGAATAACGGACGGTAACAGACTGATTTGTAATGCTTGCTTACTGAGGAAACACTATTTTTAAGCTTTTAAACTTCCTGAATGCCATCACAATAACTTTATAAAAACAACCAAGTACGCTGTATTTTGAAGCTGGCAGAAAGGACAAATTTCACAAATACATTTCAGATTTTGTAGCCTGTAAAGCTTTAAACGTGAACTAGAACTTGCATAATCTATATTAATTTTGTATCCATTTCCCGACACAAATTTCGTTTGTAGGGGTCTACTGTAGTTGTTAACGGCTCGAAAAGTAACTTTTTACTGTAGGTTTCTATGACCAGAACGCTATCCGAAACGAGGCTAATTCATAGACCAAACGCTGTCGCTGCTACGTCGCTGCCCAGAACTAGAAGCATTTAAACTTCATTTGTTGAGCTTTGAGCTAGAACGTAAACAAACGCTTGATAGGTGCGTTGATTTACCGGATGTGTATTTACGTAATATTCCTTGCGTTTCTAAATTAACGTTCGCACCGTCGGAATTCTTTTTTAGAAGAATTGGTGCTTCTGAAAAGAATCGGTTTTTTAAGTAAACCTACACAGAAATTTACCAAGCTAAGAAATGCAAGTTTAGGAATAAGTTTCGCTTATTGTACAGAAAAATTACAGCTTGTTTAAAAACAGCACGTACCTTCTTACGAATTGCAAAGAGAACAGCATCATCAATTTCATCTTAAAGTTTTTTTCTAACTCCGGGAGATTTTGGAGAAGGCACAATTTTAGTATCCCGGAACTCCTTTAAAATTCTATTTACTGTTGCAACACTAACACCCACTATTTTAGCAACAAATTGTACAATGTCAGTCAGTAAAATCTGGAACAATTTGCTCCATATTACATATTAGGAAAATAAGCACCAGACACTATACAAACGCTCCGAAAACCGATAAGCACTGCTCAAAAAGCACACAAATTTAACCCGGTAATTACGAGTGCAAAGTGAAGGTTTTAAGCGTCAATTACTCCTTAAGTAATGAGGCATTAGCGTTATCTAGCGTAGACCAATCACAGCGCGCGCTCTGGTGAGTTAAACACGTGCGTTTGTTTACGTTCTAGCTCAATGCTCAACGAATGAAGTTTAGATTATCATTTGGCACTTACGCGCAATCTACCTACATAACTTATCCCCAACGCAAATTATTTATTTCTCCTTAAAATTATAATTGTAGTAAACAATAAACAGTTATTTTGATTGTGGCAATTCATTTTTAATTCACTTGAAAAGCACCGTTTGGGGTCGCTTTATTGAAACACTTGGATGTGTTGCAGTAAGTTTGAACACACTTCGTTGCACATACAGACGGCTGAATCTAATCTCTTGCTTTCGCAAAAGATTTATCTACAATATTTCGCAAACAATTTACCAGAACAAGTCTCACAGATGAGGTGGTGCACACTTCACTGATAATAGTTAAAAAAGACAATATCACACATAAAGCTTATATTAAATTCGAACCATATAATGGTCGATTAACCAAAGGTTAGTTTAGATACCAGTGTGGTTATATTTGGAGAATTCCCATAAAAATATAATATAAAATGATATATATTAGCATATTATTGGACGCATCTGGAATTAATTGTAAAAGCTTGTAACACAGCTAACAGTAGTTTGTAATATTCCATTCAAGTAAATTACGTTAAGTTATGCTTATGCTCAGAAAAATTAGGGGAACACTTTTGTGTGTTAAATAAACATGCCAATATATTAATATAAAATGAATATAAATGTGAGGTTCCGATTCCACACATACTTTTGTTGTTAAAATATAAGGTAGTTAGTAGGACTATAATTGGATATTTAAGACCCGCTTCGTTTATGTTCGTGAGGAATAAGAATTGACAGGCGTTATTAAAGAACCTTGATATTGCTTTAGGAGTATTATTATTATAGGAAAAGTTTTATACAGTGATACATTTTCTAATAGTTGTCATGATGACAAATGGTTTTTTATTGAGTTTCTGAACGAGTCAGTATGCAGTAGTAGTTGATATGCAATCCAAATTATGCTAAAGTAGAAAGAACAAATCTAAGGTGGCGCAAAAGTAATGTCATAATTTGAACTGGCTGCCATTTTGTTATAAAATGAAAAAGAAGAGCTCTGTTTTCATCAAAAGTTTATTTGAAAGTGTAAAATTGGTGACATTACTTGGAAAAAATTATATCGTTCAAATGGCCACCTCCGGAGTTGATGCATAATTGCGTTCGTTTTACGGCATTTTGAATTGTTGCTCGCAAAACGTCTCAGCTTTCAAGACTTGCAAGGTTCGTGGTTGGTTGTGGTAAACGCGAGATTTTAAAAAGCCCCAAAGGAAGAAGTCTGGTGCTGTTAGATCTGGCGATCTGGACGGCCAGTTCAAATCTCCAAAACGGGAGATCACTCGACCTGGAAATTGGTGTCTCAAAATCTCTATAGTTTCCCGAGCTGTGTGAGCGGTTGCTCCGTCCTGTTGAAACCGACAATGATCGAGACCCAATGCAGCAACTTGCGGCATAAAAAACTCGTTTAGCATCTGCCTGTAACGCTCGCCATTTACGGTTACGGTGGCGCCATCGGCTTCTTCAAAAAAATAAGGACCAATCACTTGTTCACTGCAAATGCCGCACCAAACAGTCACTTTGAGGGGATGCAAAAGATCTTCTTGTATTACATGTGGATTCTCTGTGCCCCAGAAACGCAAATTTTGTTTGTTAACATAACCACTTAAGTGGAAATGGGTTTCATCGCTCATTATGATTTTTGATACGAAGTCATCCTCTTCTTGCACCAAGTTCAACAGAGCTTGGCAGGAAGTTAACCTTGTCCGACGGTCAGCAGGCAGCAATTCGTGAACAGTCTCTCACCAAAATCCGTTGCAACGAACGTCTGCTGATACCTAATTGTGTGCATCGTCGTCTCGTTGATGTTTGTGGATTCTCTCTGACGTCCGTCGTCGGCAACAGCAGCGATGTTCTCGTTCGAACGAGCAGTACGAGGCCGGCTACTTCTTGCGACATCTGTAGTGGACCCAGTTTGCACGAGGTGCTCAGCCAAACGCTTAATTGTTCGAGCACATGGACCACGATGACAGGGAAAACGACGACGAAATTCACGTTACGTTAAAACAACAGACTGAAAATTTGTCAAATAAGCAGGAACAATAAATCCACGTTCTTGAGGTGTGTATCGCTCCATGGCTTGTTGACAACTAATTCACTATATATCTACATCATAAATGTCAAAGCACAGTGAAATTTGGGGCCATCTGCAAAAATGGCAGCTAATTCAAATTATGACATTACTTTTGCGCCACCTGTTAGATACTGAATTAGTGAATATATTTTATTTTCGCAAACAGTGTTTATTTTACTAAACCATAAACAGTAAATCAAACGAACAGTAACTAAATTTAGATTAATTGGTAGGGAAATTGTTTATTGTTGTAAAATATATGTAAATGTAAATTACAAACTGTTGTAGTGAAAATTTTTAAGCATACAAATAAAGCCAAAACAATAATATATTTTAGTTAACAAATCATGAACGTAGACCACCGCTCAGGTTCTGAAATATTCATAATTTACAGTTTAATTGCAAATGCGAAGTTCCTTTGAATTGTTCTCTAAACCATTTCAATATATTTGTTGAAAATGGAATGACTGTATTGAAGTATGTACTGACGCTGCAACGGTAATAACAGAACTAAACCAAAGCTAAATCCTGTAAGCAATCGGCAAATTACTTTCAATCATTGCATGATTCATCGAGAGGAATGACTGACTAAGAAAATATCTGCAGATTTGAATGCGGTACTACAGGGTGCGCTTAAAGTTGTCCACATTTTTATTGCATACAGAAGCGCAATGTTTGTCATCAGGACGTGCTTTAACATAGCTATTAGTGTATCTCTGCCCGGAATTAACACAGATATAGTCAATTTTTTAACAATAAAAATTAGCTGTGAAGATTGTGCTATTTGTCAGATTTGTTTAAAAAAACCCAACAAATATAATATGTCTGTCTAAGGAGAAAACAGGAATATTTTTATATTCAAATCTAATATTCAAGAGTCCATGGAAAAATTAAACTTATGGAAACATAAAGTGGAAAATGATTCAAATCAAATGTTTTCGTACACAGGTGATTTTATTGTTGACTGTTTGGATGCTTGAAAAATGATTTCTACACATATTTCCTAACTAGACAATAGTCAATTAGATTAGATCAAAAACCGTTTATCGTGGAAATGAAGAAGGTGAAATATGCCTCACTGAAAGTTTTAGTACGACTTGTGTTAAATTGAAACCCGTCTTAGTTGTATAAAAAATGTATTCAACAATTTAATTACAAATAATTACCATCAAAGTTAAAGCACCTATCCCATTGTTTTACTAACCGACGTATACCCTGTTCATAGAATTCTTGTGGCTGCTGATTGAAGAAGTCTTCCACAGCTATCTGTACTTCTGCGTCAGACTCAACATGCCGATCTTTTAACGCCTTTGTCAGCGGTCTAAAAATATGGAAATCGCAAACCGATAGATCCGAGCTGTGGATGCTCCAAAATCCTCCATTTCTTTCGTTGAAGATTTTCTTTTAATACATTAGCAACATGAGGCCTAGTATTGTTGTGCAGCAAAATGACCCCACGCGTAAGTTTTCCTGGACTTTTCCGTCTTATTGCTTGATGAAGCTAAGTTTCATTGTACAGATTTGCATTCTCATTTACTCCAGGTTCCTTAAACTCTTTCAACAAGGGTCCTTCATGGTCGAAACAAAATGTTAACATCACCTTGCCTGCAGAAGGTTGTGCTTTAAACTCCTTCAGTGGTGGTAAACTTGAATGTTTCCACTGCATCGACAATAACTTACTGGATGGCTCGTAGTAATGGCACCAACTTTCATCACCAGCAACTATTGACAGAAGAAAGTAATCACCGTTTTGCCTATATTGCCTATAGTCTGTGCGGTGTTGCAGAGATAAGCCCATTCGCAAGCATTTTTGTTCAGTTTTGTTCAAAGTGTGTATTGCTGCAATCCAGATTACGAACAATACTATGGAAGATCCTACAGTCGTACCAGCAATTTCGGAAATTTTTCTAATTGAAATTTGCAGAATTTTCGTGTGGTTCAAATCTTAAATTTGAATTTTTGATGAAAAACATGAACATCTTTCGGTCGGATGTTAACGTAGAATGTCCAACACTGTCAAAATTAGCTTCTACCATCTGTTATCACATATTTGTACGATTCGGTATTTTCAACAGTAAGGACAATTTAAACAAAATAGGGTTCATAGAAATTGCTATGAGACCAGCAGTTACGAATATTTAGCCACTGTTTGAGTTTTTGTGGTAAAATAGGTAATCACATCTATCTCATTAATAGGCTACAACTGAAATGTGTTAAAAACAAGCTAAAATTAACGTTTTTTATTGTCACCGTAGTTAATAGACGACCTTTCAACATGCTGTTTCTTTTAACTAGTAGACAACATAAATATTGTAAAAATCTTAAAAACCGACTTAAAAAATTGCCCAAATTAGTACAAAAATACCTAAAGATCAACACAAATTTATGAAAAATGTTGCCTTAATTTATTGAAATGTCTTCACCTTATTACAAACTACCATTCTCTAATAACAATGCATGCAATCTTGCAGTCAGGAATCAGGATTTGTTTAATTTTCTTACAATCAAAACAACGCCCGGAGTTCATTACTAATTTCTTTTCCCTCTTATTAGATGGTCTTTTACATTAGCTTCAGTTTGCTTTCCAGCATTCAGGTAGACGACCCTAAGCGGGCGGATAGGGAATCAAATATAGTGATTTGTTGATTCTAAAAGTTACATTTTATTGATTGCCAGGTTGTTTAGGATCCCCTGAAAGTTAATCTAATAAATTTTTGGAGTTAGTAGTAAATCGTTTTTTGGTATTACTGTATATTTGTTTCTACGCTTAGTTACCACTAAGTCATGACTTAGATTATTTATATACAGAGCTAATACATATTGCTTTTATGACATTAAGTGAAGCACCATGAAGAAGTTTATCTGATCCAAAGGGGTCGCAAGTGAAAAAAGTTTGAGAAGCCCTGCTCTAAAAGACGTATAAATGGCGGGGACCGCGGTAGAGTAGTGACCGCAGCGCTTGGTTTTGGAGTTATTCTACCAAAGTCGCTCTGGTTCGAATCCTGAGCACTGCACTTTCCCAGGGTGTTTGTGTTGTCTGGGGCATGGGGTTTTTCAAAGGTGGGGCATGTTAGACCTGTGAATAGCACGAAATGTGTTGAGCCGGGGTAAGCTGGGTAGGATGGGAATCATGGAGTTGCCTTTGACAACTTCACGATTCTTAAAAAAATACGTATAAGTGGCATTAGTAATGCAAGGAGCTATATTATGTCACATAGCCAGCTCATCAATAATTTTGTCTAGCACTTATTTAAACACAGTTTTCTTTTGATATACGAATAACAAATACATGTACATTTAAAATTCGAAAATCTGAAATATCGTGCAGCAATCAAATATAAAACCATAATAAAAAAGTTTCAGGCGATTCTGTTCCTTCATTTGCGACGGTGCCTAATGATTAAATATCATAGTAAAAGCCTGAAAAGAAAACTTACAGCGAACGTCCAAAAAAACGTAATACCAGAAACCGTAGAGAAAATCTATTTTATGTGGTTATGATGGGTGAATAATTAAAAGTTTCTAAAATATTTACGGCCTTAAATGAATGTCTAGGCATGAATAAAATATACGTTAATAATGATAAAACTTAGGTCCAACAGTATATACCATAAATAAAAAAAGCAATCAAAACAATGAAAACACGGCGATTAGCCACCAAAGAAGCGATACTAAATGTCGATATATTATCGTCCAAAAGGACCACTAATCTTTTTCTTCGAGTGCTTTAGCTTTACGAGACGTAGCGTCCTCCTCTCCTTTACCTGCGTTGCCCGTTTAAAGTGCCACAGATATAGAGGACCTACAGCTTATCGTGGACTCCGAACCATGGGGAGTGTAGACGCTTCTACTCCATCGAAGATTTACTAGGCAGAATACCTCGCCGGTTTGCCATTGCCTTGCGAGTGAGAACGACCGTTAAAAATTCGATGATATTGTAATGTGAATTTCAGACGTTCAGCGTAGAAATCTCTCGCTAACCTAACCACTGCCTTTCCCAACGATATCGGTACAATATTACAATTATATTTTGGACCAATTAAACATATTTATTATAAAAACAGATTTAGTAAAGGAAAAGAGTTATTTAGCCCATACAAGTGTCGTTCCCATCGCAGAACCCGACCAATTGAATTAGTGCCGCTTCCAACCTATTCGCCTGATTTAGCGCCGTCTGACTTCAATCTATTCCTATGGTTAAAAAATCTTTATCCTTTTATAGGAACGACATTTTTTCAAATGAAGCAGTCGCAGAATATTTTGCAGCATGTAGGAAATCAAATGTTTCGTGGTTTTAAAACATCGCCTAAGTCACATTAGGAGGTTATATTGAAAAATACTTTTGTACGGATTTAATCCGAATTTTCTATTTCATTCTGAAAGCATTTTAAATAAACCTTGCTTAAATATAAGGTTTAAGAGGGCAGACTTTTAAGGTTTACAAACGACCACTAGGTGGCGCTATTGAGATGTGTCATTACTATTTTCGTATTTTTTGACCTTTTTTATTGTGCAAACAGTGGCAACCTAGAAAATGGCCGAGTAGTTTGTTTACAGTGTGCGTTTAAAAAAAAGCAATTAAGTGAAAGAATGGAAATTTCACTTGAAGGTTTTCGTAGAATGATTTTTACGATTTTAGTAAAGGCCTAACTCGACAACAATGCATAGAATCGCTGCGTTCAACTTTTGATAATGAAGCACCATCAGAAAAGACTGTTTACAATAGGTTTGTAGAATTTCGTCGTGGTGTGCGTCTGTCAGTGATGAATTTCGTGAAGGTCGACCAAAATCGGTTGTTATTCCAAAAAACCATCCATGCTGTATGCAACCTGATTGAAGAAGATCGGCATGTGACTTACAGTGAGATAAAGTAATCCTTAGGCATATCGAAGACTGCATTACATTCGATTTTGCATGAACATTTAGCTGTGAAAAAGATCTGTTCCCGATGGATTTCGTATAATTTGACCCAAGCTCAAAAAAAAGGCTCGTGTTAATTGGTGTAAGGAAATGCTCAAAAAATTCGACCGAGGAACTACAAAATCCGTATACAACATCGTAACAAGTGGCGAAACTTGTATATATTCGTATGAACCGGAAACGAAGCAACAAGTCACTGTTTGGGTGTTCCAAGATGAACCGAATCCCACAAAGGTTGTTCGTTCACGAAGCACTTCCAAAAAAATGGCTTGTTTCTTCGGTTGTACTGGACATGTCGCAACAATTCCTTTGGATGATTGAAGAACAGTTAACGATGAAAGGTATACAACAATTTGTTTGCCAAAAGTCATCGACGAAATCAGGAAAAACGCACAGCACGTCAAACAATAGCTTTGAAAGAGAAAAACATCGAATTAATGTCTCATTGCCCGTATTCATCTAATTTATCGCCTAACGACTTCTTTGTGTTCCTGAATGTGAAACAAAAAATCCGTGGACAGCGATTTTCATCACCTCAAGAAGCTGTTGAAGCCTTCAAAAACCATGTTTTTAAGGATATCATCTTCGTAGTGGAAAAAGTGTTTCAGAAATTGGTTTGAACGCATGCAAAAGTGTATAAATCTTAAAGGCGAATACTTTGAAAAGCAATAAACAAAAGAATTTTTTCTTTCCTATTTTTTGTAAAAACTTAGAACGCTACCCTCGTACATGAAAAATGAATAATACTTTAATATAAGTAGAAATTTCATCGAAGTGAGGCAACAAACAATTAAGAAAATAAATATGGCTAATTTAGTTTTCATTTAATTATGTTGATAGAGATCTAACCTGTTCCGTTTCTATAGCTTTAATTTTGTGTCCAAGATATATGTTTACGTTATGTTTAACTCTTGTTATGATACACAGTGCCTAAATTTTGACTATGAACACTGTAAGACATTGCTGAACAAAGGGCCTGTTCCTTTGGTGTTACGCTTGAATGAATAACCGCACACATATCCTTAACTCTTTCCCTTTATGGTAACGGTTGAATTATCCCTGTGCTTGTGTACGGTTCCTGTATCGTAATCTTAGTGACCCATATAACATCAACCATTTTTGTTTTTTATATTAGAACCTGGATGGAAAGCTGCCTCGAGGTTGAAACTATAAATATCTATTACTTATTAACGTTTTGCTACGTAGTATAAAATACATTTAAGTAAACCCCAAACGTCCTTTCGTTGTTGTTCGTTATTAGGTAAACAAAGTTATTCCAGAAAGTTCAATTAACTTTATAAACTACTATGATTACAAAACATCATCAATTGTGATTGGTTGGAGGGCAGTCAGGAAAATAATATTTACATATTTAAATACGGGAGAAAAATAGATCCTTAAAGTAACCCTTGGGAGATTTAACTTTGCTAAGTTCTTTATAAGCTACGGGCTCGTCTTTTGTAACATCATCTCCGCTTTAAAGGAATTTATTAATAAAATTAAATTTACGCCTTGCCTTTAACGAGATTCAATAGAATAATGCATGAGTGCGGTAATCACTAGGGGTTGTTAGATTCGAAGTGGTTGGTAAACCAATAAACTAACTTTATACTACTTTTTTTATATAACAAACACTTGGAATATAAAGTCATTTTATACATTTATCAATAATAGAAAGTAGGTGATCGCGGGGATACGCCTACACTTCGTATAGTAGATTCTTTTAAAATATAATAAATAGGCTATGTCAAGATGCAAGATATAAACTTAATGTGCCCAGCAGTTCCTGAAATATACGACATGGGCGTCGGCAGATGGGGCCGCTGCTCCCTCCTCTAGCCCCGGAGGCGGCTCTCACTTTTTCCATATTATTAAATATTGAAAATATATTTCATTTTATAGTGGAAAAGCTGTAACCAGAAGAACAAATGGGATGTTGACACTTTCTCTAAACTAACGGCTTAGGCTATTATATCCTCCAGTATCAAAATATCTTCTATAATCTATATAATAGAAATTCGTCTTTAGTTCGTTAGTTGATCATTCAAGAAGGAAAAGAATATATCGCATTCGATGCTAAGCAATTTTATTTTTTTATGCAATGCTCAATATTGAATATTGTTTTGCATTTTTATGGTGGTTGTGATGCCCCCCATTGCTGATGACTTATCAAGTTCTTTTTTTACGTCCGGAGCCGAGTTAAATGTAATTACAGTCAAAAATTGCTGTAGTATTTGCTGAAAAATATACTCGTTCAAAACTCTAATATGCGCTCGAATCTATAAAATTTTTACATTTTCTAACTGGCAGTGATATGGCGGTAAACATAGTGTTTCATATCCACGTTCCCGATGCATTTCATCGACAACGTATTTGTGCTCTTTTCTGTTTTGTTCGGCTATTTGTAATAACTAGATTCCTAGTGAATTTTGAGTATAAGAAATTTTTTGTTTAGATAGGCAATCGTTAATTTATTGCTTTTTCCTATTTCTACTCGGTTGTTTCTCAACTACTCCCGAGTGATATCTAAAACTAGTAAAATGGGCTTTTAAGATTCGGTATAAGTTGCTTCGGATGGAGGGATGCGCTGTAGAGATAGGACCTTTCATAGTGGTGAGTCACGCCAAACGTCATTGACATGAGGTGAATCACTATGAATGGTCCTCACAGAGTACCCATCTCTCGCTTATGGCTCCAAGTGCCACATCCCGGTAAACTGCATTGACCTGCAGGCCAAACTATGTCATTAGCAAGTCAAGGCTACTGAAAAATGATTTCTAAAATGCTTGATACCAGACACCCACAGGCGACAATCACATTACGATTCAACCGGTTGTGATACTGCGGGGTGGAAAGCAACGGAAAACTACCACTGTGCGATGTTTCCCAAGACAATCATATGGATACAGACAAAGTAAATTCGGCCGTTAGTCCGGGGTACCCCTTAAGTGGGGAAACGGTGCTAAGAATCTCCCCGTTCATTAAACAAAATAAACTAAAAATACACAAAAGTAAATTGAATATAGCAACATGGAATATACGCAGCATGTATCAAGCAGGAAAACTAGACAACATTGTCAATGAAATGTCAAGGATGAAATTAGATATTCTTGGACTCAGCGAAGTTCGATGGCCAGATTCCGGCAAATGTCGTACAAACAATGGTACGCTGTATTATTCCGGCAAAGACGATAAACGTCACCAATATGGTGTCGGGATAATAGTAGATAAGTAAAGAAATTGATAAATCCGTGACAAATTTCTACCCATTATCGGATCGTGTCTTACTAATTCAACTAGAAACATCTCTTGGAAGGTTGAACCTAGTGCAAGTGTATATATTCTATTACCAAATCAAAGACATCTTAAAACTACTTAGGAAATCACATTGCACCATCATCATGGGAGATTTCAATTCAAGAATTGGTACAGAGAAATATGAAGACCTGGTAGGTGAACATGAATTAGGTACATACAACGAATGAGAGAGGTAACCGACTACTTCGGTTCTCTGTAGAAGAACAATTAGTAGTGACAAATACCTGGTTCAAACTACCTCCTCGACGATTGTACACTTGGAAATCCCCAGCAGACAACGAGCAAAACAATACGCAATCAGATTTTGATAAACAGAAAATATCAAAATGGAGTTAAATCAGTGAAAACAGCACCAGGTGCAGATGTGTATTCAGATCGCAACACAGTGGTCATGAAATTGTGCATTCGAATAAAGAAAATGGCAAATAAACAAACAACACGCAAAATAGATATATAAAAACTTAAAGAGAATAGCACCAGCGACGAAGTTAACTTACAATTAAAAGAATAATTTAACAACATACAACAAAACTTGAAACAAAATGACGACACTAACACAAAGTGGACAAAAGTAAATGAGGTGATCATAGACGTTCAAAATATAGTAATAAGCCCTAATAAGTGTATAAAGAATAAACAGTGGATGACAGACGAAATATTAAAATTGATGGAAAAGAGAAGAGAATTTAAAAACAAAGATAACAGAAAATATCTAGAAACAAGCAAATTGGTTAGAATAAAAATCCGTGAAGCAAAGAGTGAGTGGATGAAACAAGAATATGAAGAAATCGAAATTTTATGTACACTAGAAAATAAAACAGGTGTTGCACATAGGACGTAAAAACATAACAGATACATTGAAAAACAGAAATGGTAAAATTATTATAAACATCGAAGATAGTTAAAGAGGTGGAAAGATTACGTGGAAGAACTGTTCTCTGATAGGTGTGAAGAATATAACACACCTGCACGCGAAGATGATGATCCTGACATAACACATAGCGAAATAACTAGAGCGATAGAATTAATAACAAGCGGAAAATCGGTTGGTCCTGACAATATACATGCAGAGCTACTAAAGTTTTTAGATGACAACGGTATAAACGTTTTAACTGATCTTCTTAACACAATATACAGATCAGGGATGATACCAGTAGAATGGCTTAAGTCTACTTTTGTTACTCTACCCAAGAAACGAAACGCCACCGAATGCAGTGAATACCGCACCATAAGTCTGATGAGCCAAGTACTAAAAATCTTCCTCAAAATAATTCATACTCGAATATATTCCAAATGTGAAACGGAATTATCTGATAACCAGTTAGGTTTTAAGTGTGGATTTGGCACCAGAGAAGCACAATTCGCAATTAATGTGCCAGCGCAAAGATGCTTAGACGTAAATAAAGACCTCTATCTGTGCTTTCTAGATTACAATAAAGCTTTCGATCGAGTTAAACATGAAAAACTAATCGGTATTTTACATAATCTCCACATTGACAAACGTGATGTTAAAATCATATCGAATCTGTTCTGGTATCAAAAACAAGTGAAAGTTGACAATAAGCTCTCAGAAGAAATTGATATACGACGCGGAGTCAGACAGGGATGCGTAATGTCTCCAACCTTGTTTAACATATACTCAGAGGCAATTTGCAACTAGGCATTAGAAAATGTGTCTACAGGCATATCAATTAATGGCAAATTTGTGAATAACATACGATATGCCGATGATACCATCATCTTAACAGATAACAAATATGACCTCCAAAATTTACTAGAAAAAATAAATCACACTAGTGAAGAATATGGCCCCACGATAAACCTTAACAAGACCAAAGTCATGTTAGTTACAAAACAGACGAATATACAAGTTGAAATAAAAATAAATAACAATACCATCGAACAACTATCTAAATACAAATATCTTGGAACGTGGGTACAACAAAACTGGAACCAATGAAGAGAAATATTAACCAGAATAGAACAAGCAAGAGCAGCCTTCGTCAAAATGAAGAACTTATTAACATGTCCTGATATGAACTTAGAACTACGCTTAAGATTTACCCGATGTTACATCTTCCCTATCTTGATGTATGGGACAGAGAGCTGGACACTAAACCAGGAAACAACAAAAAGACTACAATCCTTTGATCTTTGGGTGTACAGACGTCTACTACGTTTATCGTGGATGAACCGAATAACCAACAGAAAAGTACTAGAGCGTACGAATGAAGAACTTGAAATAGTATTTACGATAAAGAAAAGAAAACTTGAATATCTTGGGCATATCATCCGAGGGCAAAAAATATCGTTTATTTCAACTGATGATTGAAGGAAAAATTGAGGGTAAACGAAGCGTGGATAGACGCAGAATATCCTGGCTTAAAAACTTATGCGATTGGTTTAAAATGTCATCTGTGGAATTATTTCGCGCTGCAGTTTCAAAGGTTAAAGTAGCTATATTGATCAGCAACCTTCGTAACATCATGACAACTATTAGAAAATGTATCACTGTATAAAACTTTTCCTATAATAATAATACTCGTAAAGCAATATCAAGGTTCTTTAATAACGCCTGTCACTTCTTATTCCTCACGAACATAAACGAAGCGGATCTTAAATACCCAATTATAGTCCTACTAACTACCCTATATTTCAACAACAAAAGTATGTGTGGAATCGGAACCTCACATTTATATTGATTTTATATTAATATATTGGCATGCTTATTTAACATATACAATTTATCAGTCTACATCAATAGCTTAATTTATAGCGAGTTACGTTTATTAACAACGTAAAATGTACAAATGCGATTAACTTTGAATATAATATACAAGTAATTTAATCAGGGAGGATACTAAAACTAAAATGCAAAAATACATTTTCAATGAAAACGAATACTACAATACTTTACTAGGGTCTACTATAGCTTAGAGTTGGATGTTAATATTATTTTAAAACAATTAAGAAGAAAAATCGTGTGAAAACGGACGTCATGGGAATATCGTCTAGCAGTACGAATACGCAGGCATATCAGATGATTGCGAATATTGAGTCAAAAAATTAAATTGATTTTATTACATATTTTGTACCTTATAGGGCATGTTATTTTTAAAACAAATAAATATAATAAGATGAGTTTTTAACAACAGCCATTACAATCAAGAACCTTTTTAAATTAAACCTTAATATAATTAAGAAGTATCATTTCTATGCAAGATTTGAAGAACCGAAAAATACATCGCCTTAGAGAGAGAAATGAAGAATCCTCGAGGAGTGTTTAAAATTAAACAGCAATGTTTAAATTAAATCCCCATCTAAAAATAATTCCAAAAATTAAATTAATTAAAAGTTGACCGAAGCTCTTGTTAACATATCCATGGCAGTTGTGTCGCTATAATATTATTTTGACAGGTACGACCGACGTCGGAAAGTTCTACTCATTGCAGCGTGGAACAGGGCATAATCATATTTCTACAAATGAAGGCTTAAATTCGACTGAAATTCTTACAAGATTTCAAGCACAATACGGCGATAAATGTCTTTTTAAAAGTCGGGTGTTTGAGTGGTCGAACTCTTTTAGCGATGGGAGAACTCGTGTAGAAAATGAGCCTGATGTACAATGAACTGCGACTTCGTTTAATCGTGAAAACGAAAAAAAAGTCAAGGCATCTTAAAGTAAGGTGAATATCAGGAAGATTTCGCGCTTGTTGACCAAAGAGCACAAGTTGAATCGTTTGCAAATCGCTTCTTCTTTAATGATTTATATTTCCTATGCTGCTGTAATATTAATTGATTTCACCATTTACATAGCCCCAGGTGATTCTTGAGCAGTTTTTACGGTGTTCTAAGCAATGTAGTTTTGTGATAATTATGTAACGCACATAAATAAACGAATCAAGTATGTCGGAAAGATGGGATCAATAACAGTAACAGTTATAGTATAATCTATTCACGATTGATTTGCCATCCAACAGGCTGTGGAAATCTGGGGGAATGTGTGGTATCATTGAAATTTGTTAATTAATTAAGTTGGGATATGCTAGTTTTTCTTGATGGAGGTTATGTTTTTTGAAAGCAGGCAATGTTGCCAGTGCAGCTTGTTTGTTCATTTAACGTCCGCCTATTTCTGCTCAACATTGGTTTATAATACTTAGATATAATAATGATTTCGTTATAAATAAAATAATAACTATAATTTAAATGTTGTCGTAACACATACCAAATACATATTGCTGTTCTTTGTACACAAGAATTCTGAACTCAAATCGTATGTATACAGAGCATATTCCACGCCATTCTTTGTTGTCCTAGGTCTTGCAGCAAATTAAGAAGAATTAACGTCCATGTCGCTCATGTTTCAAATTGATATTATGGTAGTCCAGTGGTTAACTGTTTGTCTCTGGTGCTAAGAGACACAAGTTCGTATTCCGCTGAGGTCAGTGTTTTTCTCGGGGAGACAAAAACTGTAAAACACTCATTCACAATTTAGATGCCAAAAGAATATCCCCTACCCTATTCCACCTTCATGCTATCACTAGAAGTATCTGAATCATCGACACCCTCCGATTCTGAATAAGATTCCCCAATTAAAATAATGAAAAGGGGAATATTTTCAAACGATAGATTTCCCATATGTTTTATCCAGTCTTCCGAAATAAATTTTTCACAATGCTCACAGAAATTTTGCCACAAGTCGGGGGTACATTTTGAAAGAGCCTCACGCCATAAATTTGCAACCTTGTCTTTCGATTTTGGCTGCGAATTTATGTGCTTATTGTAGTAGGTCTTACAAAACCCCCACGCCATTTCAATTGGGTTGTATTGACAATGGTATGGAGGCAATCGAAGAACCTCGTATTTGCGCTTTTTCACAATTTCGTCAGTTACGTATCTATTATTTCCGTCTGCTGTAAAAGGTTTAACTAACTTCCAAAGTTTTTTCTTAGTAATTTTGCCCTGAATTTCGGCATTGTGGTGGTTAACAACCATTCCTGCAATACACCTTTTTTGCAAGAAAATGTGGGCGGCTTGTCAAACTGCACTGAATGATAAAGTGCGTTGTCCATAACCACGACAAATTTTCCTTGCAACTTGTCCAAAGCAGGAATCAGCTGATTAACTAACCAATTTTGAAAAATTTCCCCATTCATAGTTTTATGATCGTCCCTGTCATTGTTCTTTGAGTCTAGTAACATGTCGCACCCTTCCAAAAAGGCTAAATTACATCCCGCATTCAAAATCGTGAACCTTTTCCCCTCACTTTTAATTTTGGCTGGGTTACTTTTAAGATCGGTTTCGTGTACCCATTGACGACTCGCGGATCCATTTTGGTAGATCCATGTTTCGTCTAGGTACACGAATGTCACATTTTCACTAGAATTTTGATATTGGAGAAATTGGGTCAAAAATTTAATTTTGGATGCAACGACGTGTTTTTGTTCACATAAAATTTTGCGTCCGTTCACCATTTTGTATTTGTTGTAACCCATTGATTTAATAATTTTAAATAAAGTAGTCCTGCCCCCTTGTATTCCAAATTTTCGCGAGAGTCAGCCAAGAGTTTGTCGAGAGTAAAATGTTCATTCTTCAGATGATACTGCCAAAGTTGTCGTTGCAAATCTTCTCTAAACGTATAATTTAAGAAAACGTCCGTCTTAGCGCATATACTACAAATGAAAGACTTCAAAACGCCCTGTCCTTGTGATAAAATGTCCCTTATAGAACGCTCAGACACCTAAAATTATAAGTAATTTGCAATTGCATATTTAAGAAATAATACATGCTTACCCCAAATATATCAATTAATCGACTTATAATTGTAAATCGTGTGAAGTCCAGCCTATCTCTTTTATAAGGGCAATTTCATTTTGACATTGCTAGAAATCAATCAAATAATATTTCAGAAATGCAACTTAAGAAAAAAAACACAGCCTGCTGGATGGCAGATCAATCGTAGATAGTGTATACTGTTGAAAATATAATAGTATAAGTCTAATTTTCGAACTATTGACGAGTAGAACAGTATAATAAGTAGAAATCGAGCTTGTTATAATTCTCATACTTCCCATACGTCTCTAAGTTAGAAAAAATTAAGCGCACGTGATCCACTACTTAAATTTTTGTTCTCCATGCAGCGTAGAGTTTACCTCAAAATGCGGAAATTTGATTTATTTCACAAACAGTAAATATTCGCTGTTTAATGTTTATGAACGTCGACACCTTAAAAAATCATACAAACATAATTAAAAACCTCAAACAAATTGCACCAAGCTTTGTTTGCTTGCAGGAGCATAAAATCTACTCGTAAATTCGGTTCTGCTTTTAACAAATCCGTTCAATAGAATTCCCAAACATGTGAAATTTATAGATGTGAGACGTAAACAATTCAATTATATTCTTAAATCTAAAATAACTCTCCGTTGAATCCAAACTTGTTTTTATGATATTGTATTTGTTTTAGATAGCAACAATGGCACTAGATCTCCTGCATCAGAGCGGCAGATTTCGCATTCGCCACCTACCCGGGACTCCGTTACGGCTAAGAATAGGTCTTCACACTGGCCCCTGTTGTTCAGGCGTCGTGGGCTTGACAATGCCGAGATACTGTCTTTTTGGAGACACTGTCAATACCGCGTCACGAATGGAATCTACAGGTAACTCGATAGTAATTTGAAAATCAGAAAGGCTGACTCAGACAATAATAAAACCCAATGCCTTTCAGGCGCAGCCTGGCGAATCCATTTATCAGAAACCACAAAGGAGCGGTTAGAACGAGCTGGGGGATACCAACTCGACTACAGGGGACCTACCGAAATAAAGGGAAAGGGCAAAATGCCTACTTACTGGCTGCTCGGCAAATCCGGATTTGTTAAACAACTTCCCGTACCACCGTCTTTCGAGTGAGTTACTTATTTTTACTGTTTCCCTTTTATTTTTTTTTATTGACAAAATAATGAAAACCGCAGAAAATACTGGTACGTATAGGACACATAAATGAATTTTAGTTGGTACATAGGACGAATGTGTGAGCATATCGGTATCTATTTTAAAAATGCAATCCTTAAATATTAAAAGTAGGCAACACATAATAGATTTTTTAAATAGCCACAATTTTAGTACAGTATGTTTCGAAAATTGAGATCGAAGAATTTGTTTCTATATTACTACTATGACTGTGATGCGTCAAAGCGTTCGGTAATTAAGAATTAAACATTTTAAATTTGTAGACTATGAAACATATTGCATTACCTACTTCTAAAATTTAAGACTTTAAGAATTTAAATGAACTCTTACATTGTGTCCTTCAAAGTACAACTAGAGTAAATGTAGATTTTAGTTTTTTGCGTTCCAATACTTTTAAGTGTTTATAGAGAAGTGTTGACTTCAATATTGAAATTGCGATGCTGCCGGAAATATTCGTGTTGGATCTGTGTGTCTAAGAATAAATGCATGTAGAATATAATCGTTTGTAACAAAAATCTGGAACAAAAGCGTGAGTAAAATAGAAGTTTGAGCTTTTTTGCGGTATGTGGACTTCAAAATTCAAGCGGAATTGTTTTTTGATTACATCTACAAACCCAGCAATCGCAATAAAAGGAAACAATAAATATTTAATATTTATGCAAAATAATGTTTTCGCTTCGAAAAGAGAAAAAGTCTGCTAGTGCCAAGTCAGGTAAATAAATTTAACCTCCAATTTCACTTTTTTGATGTTAACTTTTCGAATTTTATTTTAGTTTGTTTGCCTGAAGATGGCTTTTAAGTTAAAAAGGCCAAAACATATGTAGCAGCATTATATTATATATTTTTGTGGCGGAGACTTGTGTTTTATTTTTCTAAAACTCTTGCTTCCACTACGAGGAATGGATTACTGTAACTTATCAGGTAAATAAGGTGGGCCACTGATCTCAACAGCGCCGTGTGTTATAAGAAATGACTTTACTATCAGTGCAGAATTGGTAGGTGCATCGTCATGCAATTAGAGCTAACTAACCCGTGGTCGAAGTCTATCCGCTGCAATAATCTCTTCAGCATTTCAAAGGTATGTGCACTATTTCGTATTTGCCTTTGCAAACGATACTTTTTGAGTTTTGGTGATGATGTTCCACTCTGCCATGATCTAGCGTTAGGTCTCAGAATCGTACTGAATCACCCACAATTCATCCCTCGTGCCAATACAATTATAGAAATTTGCTTTATTGCGATAAGTTTAAATGAAGTCTGACTACAATGCAATTGTTCTCTATGTGTGTTCATCCGCAAAACTGTGTGGGACGAACAGATTATACTCTTTCCCAAATGTTCGTGTTAAATTTGTCGAATCGTTTTCTTGCTGATTTTTAACTCATCTGGCATCATTGGGAGTGTCATTAGATGGTTTTCTACAATTTCACGAACTCTTACGAACAATCGACGTCCGGTGAAAATCCTAAAACAAAAATCCCGAATCAAAAATCTCGAAAGACAAAATCCCGAAAACAGAAATCTCGAATGACAAAAATCTCGAATGACAAAAATCTCGAATGACAAAAATCGCGAATGACAAAAATCTCGAATGACAAAATCTCGAATGACAAAATTCTCGAATTGTAAATATTCATTTCCAATGATAGATGAAGGGGGCCAGAGAAAAAATTGTAGGGATTAAAGGGCTTGCATCTTGACATCACAATTGAACAATATATTTAGGGACGAAATATATTTGCACAGAACAAACATTACAGGGATGTGACAGTCCGGCTCCAAAATTGTGTTGCTCGATATGGTGACACCGACGGTGTAGATTTTTAAGAGGAATTGCCCACAATTTATACTGAAATGTATAATTTTTCCACAGCGCATGTCCAATGTATACATTTATAATTAAATAGAATAAAAATAAAATAGTAACTTTTGAGTTCGGTTCCAGATCTCGTCCGTAGTGCACGCGTTTAGTGAAGCTCCGCTTCGTTTAGGAAATTAGCGTTTAATTTGGAATAATCGCGGGGAGGCGCTCGAAAAAGCTTTGCGCTTTAAAAAAGGCTGACTAGATTCAATTTGAATAGTTCGAATAACTGAAAATAGGTTTATTTAGTGGATCTTGTACATACATATATTCGTTGTTCAGTCGTGTTTTTCAAGTCACACTTAAGGTTACCAAAGTGCAGGCAGGCCAGACAAGGACCGGGACCCAGTCTAAAAATAGTTTTAGGTCATAAATCATCGCAAGGCAGGTAGTCGGCCGAGGGGAAATTTTGGATTCTTTTATTTTCCTTTAAAACAAAGTGTTAGTTTGTTTGGCTGGTCTTAATTATTTCATTATTCAGTTTAGTAAAGTTGTCATAAATTGCTTTATCCACTATTCACATAATTGAAAAAGTTATTAATATCAGGGAACGGCCAGGGCGAGTTAGGAAATAAATTCGAAGTTCCTAGGCATTTAAGTAGGCCAACTCAACTTGGATTTATCAGTTAGTTGATTTTACTATTTCCTTTGCACATTCTTTAAATAAATAACAAAAAATTACAGTACTGTCCAAGTAGCTTTGGAACGGGCTCGCATGGGCGGCGCGATGGGGTGCGGACGTGCATATTATTCATTGGGTTTCTTCTTAGTTTTGCTTTAATAAGGACAGCGTGCTAACGGAAGTGCTCGCAAAACGCTCCGGGCAAGGGGAATTGGTGAGACTAAAAACAAAACAATTTTGGGGGGCAAACAGTGGAGTGAAAGTGCGAGGGTATCCACCTGGGGACGGAAAAAAGGAAAACCACTGTCACTCTACAAGGTCCTACATCAACAAGGGGAAAGAACAACTATCGAAACGGACCACAACAACACTGGGTGGGACGAAGTTAAAAGCTAAGTGTCGCAGGCCGGAGTAGCCATTGTAGTCCTTTGTAGTCTTTAGCAGTAGTTGGTAGCACTGGTAGTCTAATAGAAAACTAGGAAAAGGGAGGGACGCGCTTTGACACGTTAATCTCTCTTAACCCAGACTAATTTCATAGAAATTGATTAATTACTTAGCAATGTTTTCATTCGTCATGCATGTAAACGTGCTGCTACGATTTGTATTGGATGTTTATGTGGTGGGCGGCTCGCTGCATCACGAGGGGGACGCTGGACGCATATTCTAGGAGGACCGGCCGACCATCCTCTACAGCCGGAGTAAGCCAAGCAGGCAGAGGACATGCAGATCGGAGGACCTTGCTGCGCGTGGAGTATATCATTGGAGGGAGGGGGGATATGCAGGGCGCCGGCATGCCTGGGGAGACATGCGAGGTCTGGGCGCGAGAGGGGGGATGGGGGAGGTCCGAAGAGAGGTAGGAGAAGTGCGCGCGCTGGCAGAGGAGTCCGCTCAGGAGTCGACTGGGGAGGGACGGG
>JABXWE010006560.1:0-45408 GCA_014611495.1 Limonius californicus | reverse complement strand
TTCTTAGTAGTTGACCAGCAAAAAATAAAAAGCAGCAATGGATGAAAAATTGCATAGATGAAATAGAGACAAATAGCAAAGATAATTCTAAATTATTCAAGTACATTAAAAAACTAAACAACAAGAAAAACACAAAAAAAACAAATCGATAGCAGAGAATGGGAAAAATACTTTACTGAACTATTTAAGGACAAGGGGAATAACATAGAAACCGGCAATGTAGAAGAGAACCAAGAAAGAAATAAAGCCGATAAACCATCATTCGAAGAATTTACTGCCGTGATTAAAAATCTCAGAACCGGAAAAGCTACAGGGCCAGATAACATAAATAATGAACTGATTAAGTATGGCGAAGATATTATACATGAAAGAATATACAAACTAATTATAGAGATATGGAAAGAAGAAACTATGCCTGAAGAATGAAAGAAAGGGGATCCCACGCTATGCGAAAACTACAGAGGGATTATGCTCCTCAATAGCGCTTACAAGATCTTAACCTCAATTATCCGTAACAGACTAGAAATTCACACAGAGGCAGAAATAGGCTATTACCAACAAGGATTCAGGAATGGTAGATCTACCATAGATGCCATTCACATTGTGACACAGGCAGTAGAAAAATGCTATGAACACAACATCGAACTGCACATGCTCTTCATTGATTTAAACAATCCTTCGATAGCCTCATAAGACATAAGCTCTTAAGAGAAATGCAAAACATGAACATACCGAAAAAGCTAATAAACTTGATAATAATGACAATGGAGAGATCAGGGGCAACTGTGGCAACTCACAAAGGTACCACATATGCTTTTAATATTGAAACCGGAGTGAGACAGGGTGACGCACTGTCGACATCACTATTCAATGTAGCTATGGAAGGGGCGATCAGAGCCCTGGGCAATGAGGAACCATTACGAACAAATCAGTACAACTCACCACGTATGCCGATGATATAGTAATAATTGCTAGAAACAGCATGATTGAGACATTACTTAAGGTGGAAAGGGAAGCAAAAGAAAGGGGGCTGATAATTATCGAGAATAAAGTAAAATATATGATAAGTAGCAGGCAGAAAATACACAACGCCAGAAACTTCGTAGCTGGAAAATGCCTTTTCGAAAAAGTGGATAATTTCAAATACCAAATAGGAGTAACAAGCAATGGTAACAACGACAGAATCGAAGAAATCCAAGAGCGCATACAAGTAGGAAATAGGGTTTACTTCTGTGCCAAAAAGCTACTACATAACGATAGCCTAAGCAGAAAGACGAAAATGACAACTTACAATGCGACAATCCGACCAGTGGTAACCTATGCTAGCGAAACAATGTGTCTAACGAGGAACGGCGAGGAAAAACTTTGAGAGGAAAATAATCAGAAAAATAATGGGGCCCAAGAAAACGGAAGAAGGGGAATACAGACACTTGATAAACTTCGAAATAAGAAACATACTGGGAGAAGACATAGTAAATTTCATAAAAGCACAGAGGCTACGATGGTATGGTCACATTCACAGGAGAGACAGAACAAGCACGATAACAAGGACAAGCAAATGGAGTCCCTTAACAGGCAGACCAAGACGTAGACCAAGAATAAGATGGGAGGAGTAAGTGATAAACGATTTACGTACCATGGGAATCAAGGACTGGAAATCAGATATCAAGGATAGGAAAAAATAGAACAAGATTGTAAGCAAAGCAAAAACAGAAAGAAAACTTTAACAAGACGTGGACTGACTCACCACACTAAACGAATCATCAGAGCTCCATAGAAGGAGCGGCTTCAATCTTCATTCTTTATGTTAAAAAGAAGTGTAGGGAGATGTTCTTGTTAAAACGTATGTGAGGAAATGTAATTTCACACTTATGAACATTTAGTTCAAAAACCGGTTTTCCTAATTTTCGAAATGTCCTGAAGGGGCAGATATGGACAGGCTATCATATAAGAAAATATTCCTACAGTAACGCCTGGCTGAAATTGGAACATTTTGATACGTGGAACTAGCCATACAGCAAATACAAATTCGAATAATGTGATTCTGAATCATATTATGAAAAATATACACAGTATTTAATTTAAAATAATTAAGTTTCCAACGTACCCGTTTTGGATTGAAAAATCACATCCAACCTCACCAAGTAAAACAGTTTGACATGCAAAAAATTCTATTATTTGCTAAAACGTTAAACTCTTACATAAATTAATTAATATGAATCAGATATTTTTGGTAAACATATCACGTGCACAATCAATCTTAAACTTATCAGAAGGTCAGGGGCGGTTGCTATATTTTTCTTGATAAAGTTGGGTTTATACTTGTTTTAGCTACAACTAGTAAATTATTGTTATCATTTTAGGAAAATCAGCATCACTACTTACATGTATTACTTACACAAAACAAAGTTAACTAAAATATGCTGTTATAATTTTTTTAAAGGTTATTATATTAATTAAATAAGTTTAGTGTCTCAGTTGGTAGGGTGCACGCTTTTTGAGTTATACGTCGATTATGGGATACTTTCGGTTCCCCATTATTACTATGCAGCATATAAAATTCTTGTGCTGCCAACTACACACACAAGTCTTCAATCCGTGGAATCTTAATCTTAATGTCCTCAAAGGCCTGTAGGTCTCCCATGTTTCTACCTTAGCGCTGAGGAGAAACACGTGGCAGAGAATAGCCCGGTGCCCAGTAATGAGACGAAAAACTGCTAACGATATTAGTTTAAAGACACGCTGCGTGTAAATTTTTTTAATTCTGCGAATTTTTTTGTAGCGTATCGTGAATTATGCTTAAATTAACGTGTGTGTACATAGTTCTTAAAAAATCATTAAGAATGTAAGTTTCAGCATGTATTATAGTCGAATATATAACTTTTGGGTTTTAACACCCTTTTACCAAGAATTCAGTAGCTCATAGAATGTTATATGAGAAATCTTTACACTGTCTTTTATTTAAAAATATGACATTCCAAAAAGTAGAAAATATATTCTAAAATTTTCTTCGTAGTACTTTTAAGTTGGCCTCTATGTTGTCTAAAGCGACCAATAATTTGCTTAAAACAAAATTTCTAATATCCAATGTTTGTTTCAGGTAAGTCCAAATAATACAATTTCCATAATATGATCCGTAGAACTCCAAAAATGTATTGGTAAGTTTAAAATGTGGAAATAGTTGGAAAGAATGCGCTGCTTCGACGTCTTAGTCTCAACATCTATTATTCATATTTGAGTTGCGTTCGTATTCAATTATTGCTTCATTAAAATATTTGATGTATCACTTGTTTTAAAATTAACTATCTTTATTATAAATAAAATAATAACAAACACCTTCTGATGTGTACAATCTATATTTAAAAATTCCCAGATTAACATTGGGCTTTAATTTGGGTTTGAACGTAGAAACAAAAAACAATGTTTGTAATTTTAGACACCATTAGTGTATCTGAACTGATAATAATAACTGACCTCAAAGTCTAGACCCGATTATGAATATCAATACAAACTATGATGGGTCACTGATAACGGTCTAAATAAGTGGTATTCACGTATAACAATAATGATATATGAAAATCATTTCGAGGATAGCCATGAAACATTCGGTTTAAATGAATTTCTAATTAATTTTGGTCCAAGCATGCACATTTTGTTTAGAAAATAGGTAGCTATATTCAAAATTACAGTTTACTTCAACGATAACTTTATATTAGGTAGACAGCGGAATACACAATAATTTCTTACAACAAAACGTTAGGTTCCTTATTATAGCGCTCTGCATGTAATGATTTTCTGAGCACCCCAAGAGTTCAGTCTGTCTGACCATGAAATAATTTTTTCATGCGCATCCACCTGTTGTGGTCTTTGGAAAATAACGCCGCCGTAATCAGACAGGTGCGAGTTACCTTTATCCCAACGTAGCTGTACTTAGCCGTAACTGCTCTATCAGTTAATTATCAAAAGATGTTGGCGTTTCATTTGATGGCTTTGTGGAAATGTTGCCTTTACTACAGTATGTTTGCATTACTCTCGCAGCTGTCAGAAGTAAATTTATAATTTGTAGGTTAATCGAATTTTTGCATAATGCCGTTCTGTTGCCAGCATGTTTTACGTTGTGTTTGCCATACACCTGCCCTTTGGCATCCCGCATCTTCCGAGATAAGTTAGAGCCAGCTTCGCCACTTTTACACATTGCCGTTTTATGGTGCACATGTCTAAAGCGAGACGTTTGTACTTTTATCTGCAAGCCTAGAAGGTGTTCTGTGTAAAAGTACGAAAAAGGCATCTGGTTGTGGTTTTTATAGAACGATTTTATTTTATTTGTAACATGTAGAGCTTACATGCTAGACAGCATGGCGTGTCTGAGTTACATTGCACTTTCTGGGGAAGAAATGTAGTGTTATATTGCTTTTACTATATGAACTTGGAAAATTAACTAAAATAGACGAAAACTTTTGTCTAAACATAGAATACAATGAAATGGAACAGTCGATTCTCAAAAACAAAGTAAAGGCCTCGGGACAAAAGTCCTGGGGTAGATTGTCCCAGCAAATCGTCCTAAACAAGAATAGAATAGAAGTTTGCGGATAAAAGATCTCTCTACAAGATATTCGTATAAGACTGAAATAGAGTTTTAATTGCACCTGTTTAAAATCCTAATTTTACTATATTTATTTGTAAAAGGTGTGCTATTTTATATTTGGTGATTAGATCAGTAAATTGCTTCACAACAACGATATCATGCATGGTAATTCCAAATTGGCATTAGGTGTGTTATACAGATCATAAACAATTATTACAAATACTAATTCACTACAGAACTTCACTAATTTACTCAAATCTAGAAAAAAAAGTATTCACAAAAAAAAAAGCCTTGAGTGTAAAAATGAAATAGCATATTTCCATATACACTGTGTTTCAAAAATACCTCACATTTTAACTTTTAATATATTTAATTTAAACAATCTACTCCTGAGGCGAATAAGTGTTCCACAAAACACAGTTTTTGATCGAAGAATTAAATCATGGTACGGTAGCGTTGCGACGCCTTTAGGCACCACTATTTTAAATAGGCTTACGTGATGCCTTATTTGAAAACTCTAGTCGCTCTATGTATAACAAACAAGCTATAGTTTTTGTTAATTCTATCTATCTTAATAAAAATCTCTTTCTTTCCGGTTTTGACACGTTTATCGCCTTCCTATTCAAAATGTTTTTCTCCATCCTTCTCTGTCTTTCCAGTTTCCATTTTGAATTCCTTTTTCTTTTAATGTTTCTTCAATTTCTTGTTTCCACATTCTCCTTGGTCTGCCTCCTTTTCTGTGTTCTTTGGGAACCCATTTTTTTGGGTATTCGTGTTTGTCCGATCCTGTCTACATGTCCATACCATCTTAACTGTATTCTTTCAACTTCTACTGTATCTTCTTCCACTCCCAGTTTTGCTCTTATTACTTCATTTTTAACATGTTCCATTCTTGAGATCATTGCAGAGCGTCCCCAATAGTCTATTTCTTAGTTTAGTTCTTAATTATTTTTTCGTTTTCTCCATTAATTGCCATGGCTATCGCATTATGCATATATGGGTGTTTTTTTATCCTTCCTAATATTCTTATCCCACAGTACTGGGTTTAACAATCTGACGGATTCTTTCCATTTTATTATTCTATCATTTACGGTATTTTTAGCTATTTCGTTTTGCATCTTTTTACAGCTACTCCATTTTGTACTTTCGTGCCCATCGGTTTGTTGCCATATCACTAAATATTTTGTTTTATTTATATTTATTTCTACTCTTCATCTTTCGTTTTCTTCAGTTGATTTGCCCAGCGCACTTCGTCTCTACCTTGGCTAAGAAGGACTTGTTCATCCGCAAAGGGTAGCGAATACAAGGTGATGACGTCCATTTGTATAATATAAATCGATGCAGGATCAATACTACCCTTCATAATTCTAGAAATTCAGAATTAAATTAATATAAAATGTAGGCTTACGTTAAAAAAAATTTCATTGGGTTTTTACGAGTTTTCAAAATATTTTTTTTATATTAATATTTTGAGAAAATGATACGCAGCTATTATGAAATAAAAAGTTTGGTGTTGAGCGTTGCGACGCCAACGTAGCATGAATTTTTAACTTCAAAAAGTAACTCATATATGCGTTTACTCCCCGATTGCAGCTGTTCTAAATCAGATATTTCAAACGTTAAGTGGGGTGGAAGAAGTTGTTTTGGTATGCGGTATATCTTACATAAAAAAAGTAGCAAAGTAATGTATGAGCAAAAACAAGCTGATATGTCAACTAAAAGTGTGATTTTTATACTACCCCATACACAATACACTGTTATACCATTATATTCTATAATCTATAGGGTAAAGGGAGGATAGTTGGACCACCTTTTGAAAAACTGCCAATAATGTTTTTATTGATCAAAATACAAATCTGTTAGTTAACATAACACATATATACACATCGTGTTTCCTTATAATACACTTTAAAAAACTAAAACATACGACATGAAACCAGAAAAAATAAAAATGTGAACAATCAAATTGGCCCATCTCTCCTACCCAGCACAGGAGAGATGGACCGCGTCTGGTAGGAGAGATGGATTCTACACCTTTTTCGATTTTTTCTTTGCTACTTTAGTACCGCAGCTTTGGCAAATGTTGTTGTTAGAAGTACAGCCAATATGCAACCATCGGGAACACAATATACATTTTATCCAGTGATCTTTCTTTTTGGTAAGACGGTAATCTTCATTGCAACCAACGCACTCATTTTCAAAATCACTAATGTGCTCACCATCGCTGGAGAGATCGTTCAAAATTATTTCATCTGAGTCTGAAGAAGAGGACTTGCGTCTGGATTTCTTTTCTAAGCTTTGTTTATTCCTTGGTTTTCGTTTTTTCTTTCTTGAATCTATCTCTTTCCTCCTTCCTATGTACTCTGGCGATGTTATAACGCCTGTCAGATTGGCACGTGCCCTTTTCATGGCTGGCGTTATCACGGGCACAGGTGATATCTGATTAAGTGTTTTTCCTGGTGTCACGTCTTTTTCTTCATTGAGTTTCTTTTCCTTCCGACGTTTTTGCTGCATTCCAGAGGGACGTTTAAAAGTTGTTTTCGGAATCCCGAATGATTGAGCAGCCTCATTTATACCCATATCACCGGCTATTACTGCATTAATCGCCTGAGTTAAATTTTCACAGGTCCACAAGGAACTCGGTTTTGTATTTTTTTTGCGAATATATACGTTAGGCATTTTTCTATAACGAAAAAAACATAGGTCCATCTCTCCTCCATATTTCGGGTCCATCTCTCCTCAAATGAGAGGATAGACGGACCAGCAAATAACTACGTAACTGTACGTGACAAAGTGGTGTTTTTAGGTTATGTTTACACTCACATGCATACATGACTACAACACACCTAAAATTGCAAGTAAAACTTACCTAAACTGTATTGACTCGACGAAGTATCAACACGCGAATAATTTTGCAGGTCACTCAAAACGATATTTGATGATAAATTCTAGAAAACCCGGCAATTCAAAAAACGCATGCACACTTGAGCGGCAACTGATGCAATTGCATGAATATAGCTGAACAAAACACGCATTGTTGCTACATGTTGCGAGATATTGCGAGTGGTCCGTCTCTCCTACTGGTCCAACTATCCTCCCTTTACCCTACGATATGAATATGAATTAAAAATGCTCACTGAGTTTTGTACTATTTTGTTACAGCAGCCTGTAAAAAAACTGTAAATACAAAAATTGTTTGTTTGACTACTGTGCATAACTTAAAATTATTGCTGATTATACAGAGTGTTCTGTTTTAGTGGGACAATGGACAACTTGTTTATTTTAAATATAACATCCTGTATATTATTAAATTTTGGATTTCTTATTTTATATCTTTACAACTATATTGGGTTTTAGGCATCTGTCGCTAATGGTTTGGGAAATAATTATGGTTTTCTTAAATTTTGAAAAAATGATTTGTCTTTACAATAATATTCGTCTGTTATGTTTCTTTCGCAAAAATAACACAAACTGTGCTTTGTGCGTTATTTGGTAACAAAATGTGTGGCCAACGCGAGTTTTTACATTTGTAAGTTACCTATGGCATGATTCAACAGAGATTATAGTATTTACTAATAAGTAAATATATACATAAAAGCATTCAATTCTGTATGGTTAAGGCTAATTAATTCGATCTAAAAAAATGTTAAGTGAACGTGAAAACAATAAAGAATTACAGTCAGAAACTGTATTTAGTTATTAAAATGCATACACAATAAGAAGCTGCCAATTTAATCAATTACTCATTTTCAAATTAGAAAGCATAATAAAGACAGATACCGTACAAAATTAGGAAATTACCGTGGCGGAGAAAATAAGTTTATAGTTAACTACTTAGAAAAATACAATTAAGATGCTTTTTATTGAAATAACTTCTTCATATAATAATTATATTTTACAAGTTTATATTTTACAATCATTCCATTTGCGCAATAAGAAATTAAAGGGCGGTCCATAACCATTATTACCATTATCTGTGGTTATAGAAATTAAATATTGTACATATTTACTTTTTAAAGTAAAATTGTAGTTCTGGATAATCCATATAATTCAATCACGTTGTGATTGTTATAATTCCAAAACCGTAGGTGAAAATTTTCCAAGGTAATAGAAAAGCAACCAACCAACTTGCTTAGAAAGTACATAACGTGCATGAGTGCTGAAAAACAACACATCTAACTGAAATGTTAAATAATATCAGATGAAAGTTTTCCATTTTAATTAGTTTTTCAGTAGCCAACTTCCTAGCAGAAAACTTTGTTCGTGTTTTCCCTTTTCAGTCTAACTACTGGACCTCGAACTTTTTTAACACTTCATTTGAACTTTGGAATGCTCACGTTTATTGCTTATCTGTGTTTGTTCTTGCATCCTTAATCTGTCTAGATTTTTATATATGAACTCCGTAGCCATTTCTCACAAGCATTTGTGTTTTTGAACTTAAAACGTTTAATTGTATTATTATTAATTTTCACCGAAACACTTATAAGTAAGTTCTTCCTATTGGACAGTGAATCAATGCTTTTATCTTGAAACATAGCTTTCTCACAAGCACTCGATAATGAAGATAATCTATAGGGTATAATTATTATTAAATTTATGGTACAAAATCTTCTCAATTTTTATTTGCAATGAAGTACATAATTCAGCTTCGCTTATAATTAGAATTTATAGCCACCACCGGAAGTAAAACCGTTCAATTAAATTTCCAATAAGTTTCGCATCGTGGTCGAAATTTATGGTTAAAGAAATAAAGGTCAGTAGAAAAATACAAGAGCGCACAGGTGAATGCAACGGTTAAATAAGATTAATGTAGCAAATAATTATTTAATTTCAAGAGTAAATGTGCAATACGGAGAACACTCTTCTTACTGCATCATCACCATCTGTGCCATTACTTTTATAATGAGTTATGCACGACGGTGTTACAGGAACAATTCTGTATTTCCTCGGTCTGAGTCTGCAGCAGCCGGTCTCCACCTGCCTTAACATCTCCTGGAGGAAGGCAGGTGACGCGTCCGACGAGCGACATATGCTTGCCCGCAGTCATCAGCCTTCACTATAAATATTAACATTTAGCATTAAAAATCGTACTCTGCCAACAAATACATGTATTTATTTAAAAATTATCGTTATTCTTGTCTTCATTGATTCATTGCTTTACTAGTTGCATTGTATTACAAGGTAATGTAGTACCTTGTATTAACTTGCTAGGGGTATAACGGGTGGCAACAAGAACAGAACGTCTAGAGAGCCATAATGAGCAAAAAAACTATTCCTCTGGTTCGGATGTACTATAAAAATATTTTTTCCTTTCTCTACAATTTCATTAATTCAGGGTGCTGGGTGCTGGAAAAGTCCAAAGTTTAATCTGTTTATCCAACTTCATTTATAAATTATCAGAATAGGAATTGAAGTACTGTGTACGCGGAGTTTTAGCTGAATTCTACGAGGGTGATTCAAATTTGGTCGCTACAACCTATAAATTAATATTATATCCAGGGTGATTCACGACGAATAGTAAATATTTTAGGGGGTGATAGTATGGACAATTTTGAAAAAAAAAAGTTCATATAAACACATGTCCAATTGTCAATAATTACGGATATGTAGCTGTTTTGCTGTTACCCATTAAAAGTATCATTAAACGAATTAAGGAAAGACAAATCACTTATTTATTGCATTTATTTACAACAAATTAAAACAAAACAACAACAGTTTAAAGCAAATGCTCAAAAATACCACCATCGACTTCAACACACCTTCTAACTTTGTCGGCATAAGTGTGCTCTTCTGAGTTTGTTCGTTTATGAGAGCAGCACTATTCATAATGCGAGCGACCAATTCTTCTCTTGTGTTTACTCTTTCTTTGTATATTTCGTTTTTCATCAAACTCCATAAAAAATCTAAAGGGGTAAGATCTGGCGACCTAGGTGACCAACGAACACGACCATAGCGTCCGATCCATCGTTCTGGGAATGTTTCATTTAGATTATCTGTCACTTGACGGCTAGAATGTGCAGGAGCTCCGTCATGTTGGAAGTGCATGACCATCCTTGTAGCCAAAGAAACATCGTCTAATAACAGTTGAAACTGGTTTTGCTAAAAGTCTAGAAAACTTGGGCCTGTAAGACAATTCGGTAATATCACAGGCCCAATCAAGTGACTGTCGATGACACCACACCACACATTTACCTACAAGCGATGTTTAATTTGTTTCAACAGTGGCATGAGGATTTTCTTCTGACCACCGATGTGAGTTACGGCTATTGTTGATACCGTCACAAGTGAAATTTGCTTCATCTGTGAACAATATTGATGGAATTACACCGCGATTAGCAATTACCCACCTACAAAACTCCCAACGTCTGGCTTTATCTCCTAGATGAAGGTATTGTACACGTTGTAGATGAAAAGGGTACAAGCTACGAAAATGTAATGTTCGCTATACTGTTGTTTGTGGATCACTGATTCGTGTAGACATTCTTCTTGAGCTTGTTGAAGGACTATGTTCTACTAAATGAAGAATGCCTTCTATTTCGTTCAAATTCTGTACATTTGCACGTTCATAAGAAATACGACTGCTAGGAACTGTACCAGTCAAACGCAGTTTGTTGAACACATAAGTGAACACCCTGCAATTTGGTATTCTGCGGTTGGGAAAACGTCTAACGTATTCTGTCCTAACGAAAAGAACATTTCCACCACAAAATCGGTAAAAAAATACCATATCGGCATATTCGGAATGCGTAAAGACGTGCGGCATTGTAAAAAAAACACTTGCGAACAATGTCTATGATAATAAACAGCTTCAAATGTCACACACTCACTTGTTTTTAAAGTGCTGAATGCTTGTCGTCTGTTTCTGTACCTGCCAATTTAAAACAGCTACATATCCGTAATTATTGAGAATTGGACATACGAGCTTTTTTACTCAAAATAGTCCATACTATCATCCCCTATTTACTATTCGTCGTGAATCACCCTGTATACATCATTTTTCTAAGTAACAACCCCCCCCCCCTTTAAAGTACACCTGTCCCATCGCTTCGGTAGCTTCTGTATTCCCGTCGAAAAAAATCCTTTTGGTTGACGACGTAGCCAATTTTGCACCGCATCCTTCACTTCGTCATTAGAGGCAAATCGCTTGCCTCCCAAGAACTTTTTGAGTGGCCCAAAGAGATGATAGTCACTTGGGGCCAAGTCCGGATTATATGGGGGTGAGGCAGTACTTCCCAAGTCACTCGGGGCCAAGTTCGGACTATATGAGGGTGAGGCAGCACTTCCTAGCCCAATTTATCCAATGTATTGTTCGTTAGATGGGCTGTATGTGGGCGAGCGTTATCGTACAGTAGAATAACGCCCTTGCTTAAGAGTCTTTTTGTTCGTATGGCCAGCTTAACCTTTCCAAGAAGCTCACTGTAATAAGCTGAATTAATCGTTTTTCTTTCTTCGAGAAAATCGACGTAAATTGATCCAATAGCGTCCCAGATCGCAGTCGTCATAACTTTGCCAGCCGATGATTGTGTTTAGAATTTTTTGGGCGGAGGTGAGCTTAAGTGACGCCATTCCATGCTGACATTCTTGCTTTCTAGGATATAATGGTGTACCTAGGTCTCATCAGTTATTATGATACGTGACAAAAAGTCATCACCTTCATAGCGAAGCCGTAGTTCTCTGCAAACCTGAAGTCGTTTCTGCTGTTGTTCCGCGGGAAGTTGTTTTGGAACCCATCTGGGGCTAACTTTACTAAATTTAAGCTTGTCGTGGACAATAGTTTGAACACTACCAACACCAATGTTTACAATCCCAACCATTTCCTTCACAGATATTCGTCTATTGTACCGGATCAGCTGGTCAATTTTTTGAATGTTCCCAATATTCACAGCGGACGCTGGACGAGCAGCATGCGGCAAGTTCGACACGCGTTCACGACCATCCTAGAAGGATTTACACCACTCAAAGACTGTTCTGAATGATAAACACTCTTTTTCAAACTGTTTTTGAAGTCTCTGATGAACATCAGTCGCTATTACACCTTCATTCAAAAGAAATTTTATAATTACACGTTGTGCAACAGAATTTGACACATTGTTGCACGACATTGTTAATACAACTGATAGTATTGATTCAACCCAGTTGCAATTGTTTATGATGTTGGCTGACATGCCTACTTCGATGAATATAAAACCGCAGTATCTCTTCAATTACGTTCAGAAAAATTAAAATGCAGATCAAATTTAAACCTCCCTCGTAAATATATAAAAATACACGGGATGTTACTTGAAATAAGAAACTTATGGCCACTTTATGCATCACCAGAAGCGGTGCTTTATCGTGAAACAATCGAATTTTATGCAAATATTACCCAAATCAAATTTTGTATATTTTAATAAATAAAGACCAAAAGAATAAGTGATGCCATTTTCGTTGGCACTATGTATACTGGATGCGAGTTTGTCAGAAGTTGATACATATTTATTTACCGTTACCAAGGCCAAATCATTTACAGAAGCATAGCCAACTAACTAAAAAAATAAGACAAACCCGTATATTCTCCATAGCTTTCCTTGGAGTCATTACTGATAACATTGTATTCGTTAAAAACAGGTGTAAAAGTTAATTAACAGGCGCCATAATTAGATGGAATGTGTTACAAACAAGAAATTAATGCAGGAATATTTTTTCCCGCACGCAACTCTAACAAAATTTATAGAGAGGTGGACCTTAGTTTAATAAACTACCTATAGATTGCGAAATACCTGATATTATATCTGCAGGTGATTTATAGTCTTAAATATTTTTTCCTATTTCTTATCGTTCAAATTTAAATTTCTGGTGAATAACTTAAAAAGTATTTCATTTTAATTTAAGGAGGAATGTCGTCATATGGGATCTAAAGATCGTCATTTATTCGTTCCACTAAAGTAAATGTATGTATCAAAAAACTTTTATTTGTATTTGAACTGTGATATGATTTAGAAAACGTTCATAATAAATATGTACTACTTTTTTGGTTAAAAATCATATTGATATTCCCAGTACTTCTACCTTAGCGCTGAGGAGAAGCACGTGATATAGTAGAGCGTCAGTACCCAGCAGTGGAAAGTAAATTCTGTTAAGAATTCTTTTAAGATATGATGTCTTTCATTAGTATGTGCAGTTAGGGTACGATCTGACTTAATAGATGAATGTCTGCAAAAATGTAAACTTATACGAGGGCAGCCGTTTAAGTTTTTACAAACGATTACTACAAGCCGCTATTGAGATGTGTCAATACTATTTTCGTAAAACTTGATATTTTTTATTGTGAAAACAGTAGATATTGACCGAGTAGTTTGTTTACAGTGACCGTTTAAAAATAGTTATTTATGATACAAGTGTTAAAAATGTAAAATTATTTTACGAGTAGGAAAGTTTACGGAACGAGGGCGGCAGCCCGAGTGGAGGAACCTACGAGTAAAATAATGCATTTTTAACACGTACATCATACAACTTTTTTTGTACGACTCCGCCTTTCAAAAAGAAAAAATCATTGTTGAATATTAATATTTGCACAAAATAATCAATTAGTTTTTGGCGGTGAGACGTGAAACAAAAGGTTACTGTTTATTAGTAACGTCAATTTAAGTGAAGTGCAGTTTTTATTTTGTATTGATTTGTAAATGAATCAAGCTTTTATAATGGAAAGTGAAACGCCTGAGGTAGTGCCCCTGAATATTCAAGAAGGTGCTCAACGAGCGAGTCTAGAATTACTACCCGCAAAATCGAGACAGCAGTACAACATCGCCTACAACAAATTTTTAGACTGGTGCACCGTCAAAAAGGTAGCAGGCAAGTTCACAGAAGACATTGTATTGGCATATTTTGAAGAAAAGTCCCACATTTGGAAATCTTCCACTCTTTGGGCTCATTTTTCAATGATAAAGTCATCTCTTCATATTAAACGAAACATAGATATTGGAAAATACTACAAGGTGTTTGCTTTTTTAAAACGCAAATCTGAAAACTACAGGCCAAAAAAATCAAGCATTCTGTCATTTTTAACACTAGTGTTAAAAACATTTTTAACACTAGTAAAAGAAAAATCAATTTTTAAGTCAGGTAACTATGGATTGAAAATATTATTTTTAATGTGAGTCGTACAAAAAAGCAATTTTGTGAAAAAATGGAAATTTCAGGTGAAGGTTTTCATTTGATGATTTTTTACGATTATAGGCCTAACTTAACAACAATGCATAGAAACGCTTCGTTCAACTTTTGGTAATGAAGCAACATCAGAAAAGACTGTTTACAATTGTTTTGCAGAATTACATCGTGGTCGTGCGTCCATAAGTGATGAATTTCGTGAAGGTCGGCCAAAATCGGTTGATATTCCAATAAACATCGATGCTGTGCGCAACATAATTGAAGAAGATCGGCATGTGACTTACAGTGAAATAGGGGCATTCGATTTTGCTTGAACATTTAGCTGTGAAAAAGATCTACTCCCGATGGATTCCGCATAATTTGCCCCAAGCTCAAAAAGGGCTCGTGTTAATTGGTGTAAGGAAATGCTCAAAAAATTCGAGAAAGTAACTGCAAAATCCGTATACAACATCGTAACAGGTGACGAAACTTGGATATATTCGTATGAACCGGAAACTAAACAACAATCCATTGTTTGGGTGTTCCAAGATGAACCGAATCCCACAAAAGTTGTTAGTTCACGAAGCACTTCCAAGAAAATGATCGCTTGTTTCATCGGTTGTACTGGACACGTCGCAATTATTCCTTTAGGGGTTCGAAGAACAGTTAACGCTGGCATACAACAATTTGTTTGCCAGAAGTCATCGAAGAAATCAGGAAAAACAGCCGAAAACGTCGCATCATTCTTCATCATGACAATGTCAGCTCTCACACAGCACGTCAAACAGTTGATTATTTGAAGGCGAAAAACATCGAATTAATATCTCATTGCCCGTATTCACCTGCTTTATCGCCTAACGACTTCTTTGTGTTTCCGAATGTGAAACAAAAAATGCGTGGACAGCGTTTTTCATCACCTAAAGAAGCTGTTGAAGCCTTCAAACACCATGTTTTTGAGATACCTTCAGGGCGAAAAAAATGTTTCGGGAATTGGTTTGAACGGATGGAAAAGTGTATAAATCTTTAAGGCGAATATTAAAAAAAAAAGTTTTTTCTATTCTAGTTTTCGTAAAAACTTCAAAGGCTATCCTCGTAGTAGATTTATATAAATTAAATAGCCCCGTTATTGGGCTAGTATTAAACTTCCGGTATTGATATTACTTATATAGTAGAATGTGGATCATCTGGAATGAAGGAGGAAAGTTGCAATTTCGGTTAATACGTCATTTACGTGCACTTACACTTTATATTACACTTACACTAAACATACATTATATTTCTCTATTTTAGTAGTAGTAAAATGTTACATAGGTTATTAATGTTACATAGGTTATTATTCTTCTATTTCATCTGAATGTGAACTATTGGAAGAAAGTCTATTTCTTTTTATTTCCACGCTTTTTCCATCTTGTTTTTCGCTTACAATTTTTACGATTTCGCTGTGTGTACTAAATCGTCTTCCTCGTCATTATTCATTATCAAAATTGATGTATGATATAGAAGGCAATATCTTCACATGGATTTGTTTTTGTACTACCTACGTGTCTGGTTATTTTTCCTTCCTCATAGTCTTTTTCAGTTGGCGATTATACGTGTGCTACGTGTATACTTTGACAAGGATTTTAAAAATTTATTGTGTGAATTTGTAACCTAGGGTACATCATGTTGATTAATGTTTTTTGTGCAGTTCATTATATTACAACTGCCGTCACTGCCTTAGTCCAAAATGAAAAAAAAAACGTATTATTTAAATTTTTGGAACTGTACAAAATAGAGTTGTAAAAACTTTTGTCGAAAAAGAACTTAAATTTATTACCACTAGGTTAAGTTTTGAATGTAATCGAGACATTGACAAGAGTTCTGTATTTAAAATTTTAATTTTTTAAATGACCAGTTTTTGGTTACGATTTGAAGGTGCAGGAAACACACAAACATTCCACAAAATCGAAGTATGCAAGCAACGTTTTGTGTAATTTGCGGTGTGAATGGAGTAGGATTTACTGTTAATCGAATTATCGGATGTAACTGCATTTACATGTGTTTTGAAGGACTGTAGTGTGTATTATATTATAAATGAGGGGAAGCAATATTTGAGAGTGTGATTATTTGTACTGTTATTCAGAGATTAGTCTTACGCTATTATTATTGGTGCACAATTGAAGGTATTGCTGTTTACAAACATAAAGTAAACGAAAAAGTGTAGGTCATATCCAAATATGTAAAGAAATTGAGAAAAATTAAAATACGGGCATCTATTAAACCAACTCACTGAACTGCAACTGGATTGTGTTGCAATTAGACCCTTCTTCCTGTCTATTTATCTAGTTATAGGTATTCTTCGACATAAAAAAAAACTGAAGCAACCCATCGTGCATACACCACAGATCAGTTCTGTGTGCCCAGGTGTACGCCTTCTAATAGTTAGAGTATAGTATTGTTCAAGAAGTCAAGATATAGTTCACCAGTCGGACGATTTAGTAAAAGTTCTAGCCGTATGAGACGGTCTTCCCAAATACCTAACCAAACATGTAATGTAATGCAGATTAATAATACCGTTATTGGTATTATTTCTTCATTGGTAAATAAAGTATTGGCAACAAAGTTTGGATTTTCTGCAACTTCTCGAAGGATGATAAAATGCAGTACCGCTGAACGTGGTATACAGTTGTCTATACTATAGTAAACAAGTAATAATAATTTAAATTGTGTTTTTCGTCGGAAATGAAACCCTTACTATTGCAGTTTATTGATTAAAATACAAAATCGTCTCTATCTCCGAAATAGTTGGTTTGTGCATATATATTGATTAAGACTTTGTTTAATTTGACGAGTACTGTGCGTGGTATCCGACTTTTTTAAACACCCTTTATATTGCGGGATATGTTTCCCGTTCCTTAACTCTGAAGTAGTAGTACTCACGAAACATTAAAGTTTACAAATTGCCAAATATTTACCACCATTTGCATCATACGGTAAGTGCTGAAAACCCCTTTGTAAATAGATATTTCTGTTGTGAAAATGGACATGGCGTGGAACTAACGATTCATAATTTACACTAGGCCAGTGCAGATATAAATCATCGTTTACTCAGCAGACCTTAGACCTAAATCGGGAGCATTTATTGTTTTCTGGCGGTAAGTCGCTTAAAGAGTTTTCTAGGTTTGTCAGGGAGTGATTCACTTTGATATGTAAATAGCTTCACATAAATACGGGTTAGTAATCGACGTGTGTGTATTTAATGAAATGATTCATTTACGCAAATACAAAGTTATGTTATGCGGTTTGAGTGCACCGCATGAAGGTTCACGGACACTTTGTTTACGTTCTTATTTATATTGGAAGACTTGATTTGATAGGATATTCATAATTTTTATTTGTCTTGGACGAGGATTCTGATAATTTAGATGTGTACTTAGTGAATGGTTTTATTTAGGGTAAGATACTTTTATTGTTAATTTAGACACGGTTTTAGTAATTCTATACTAGTCACAAATTCGCGAAGAATATTTAACAGACTCCTAATGAATAGATGACAGGGTGAGCCAATTATGTTTAAGGGAGCTGTGAATTAACTGAAAGCTATTTACGGGGCCATTTTTAATACTATATCAAAAATCTAGTTAAAATTAAATTCGTTTCCGAAGTACATAGTACGTAACTTTTATATTTTTGCAAATATAAAAAATGATTAAAGTTTTGACGGGGAATATAAAAAAAGAAACTTACAACAATATATAATTTTTATTACTCGAGAATCTACAAACAATTTTTAATTTTTAAAATATATAATCTTATCGATGGAAAGTTTTAAATCGATATCTAAAAGAAACACCATTTTACCACAGAATATTTGAATTTCGTAAATATTGAAGTTGCAGTCTATTATATATATATTTCAGCACTACGGGCCTTCTAGGCCCATGGCTTAGTCCTAGTTACATTTTATTTACATTTCACCTTTTACATTTAATGATTTACATTTCCTTAATTTTACTAACTACTCTTCTCCATTCGCCTCTGTCTCTTGCTCTATTTCTCCAATCTTCCACTCCTGCTCTCTTCACATCTTTCACCACAGCGTCCAGCCACCTCTTTTTTGGGCGTCCTTTTTTCTTCTTTCCACCAGTCCCTCCTTCCACCATCCTCTTCGCATGTCTGTTGTCCGGCAGACGGCTGACGTGCCCTAGCCATCTTACCCTCTGGGCTCTTATGAACGCCGTTACGGATGGGTCGCCATACATTTCCCGTACCTCTTTGTTCGTTCTTCGTCTCCACTCGCCCTCCTCTGTTTTCACTCCTCCCAGTATTTTTCTTAAAACCTCTCCCATACTTCTAGTTTCTTTTTTATGTGTTTGGTTATTGCCCATAATTCACTTGAGTATGTTACGGACGGTCGTACAATCGTTTTGTAAATTCTTAATTTCGCGGCTCTAGAGATTTCTTTGGCCCTCAATATATTGCTGATAGCATCCACCGCCTTACTACCCTTTGTAATTCGTTTTTGGATTTCTACACTTTTATCTATGGTATTTGTTAGTGTCACACCCAGGTAATCGAAGCTATTTACCTTCTCGAATTTATATTCCCTTCCTTCCACCTTGAAGCTGACCACTGACTCTCTCTCAATGTTTTGACGCATTTCCATGTACTTCGTTTTTTTCTCGTTTATTACTAGCCCATGTTCTTGCTGTGCTTTCCAGTTTACCAAATACCATTTCTAACTCCTTGCTTGATCTTGTAATTAAAGCTAGGTCATCTGCATATAGAACTATATATACCTGATGTCTTCTTTGGTAAATTATTCCACTCGCTTCAATACCACTTTCCCTCAATATTACTTCTAGGACAAAATTAAACAGCACCGTGGAGATAGGGTCCCCTTGCCTCACACCTTTATTTCCAGTGACACTTTCCGTTGCCCGTCCATCTATCAAAATTTTGTTATTAGTCCTTATTAGGGTCATTTTTACTAATTTTATAAGTTTCGTTGGAATCCCCAGCTTTTGAGGGCCTCGTAGAGTTTTCTCCTGATCATCGTATCGTACGCCTGGCGGAAATCGATAAATAACATATGTAGCCCTAGATTTTGCTCGTAGCTGTTGTACTGGATCAGTCTATTATTATTCTTCTTCTTCTTCTTCGACTTGTTTTTAGGTCTAGGACCTGTTTCTTCTGGTATCTTTTCTCTTACTGTTGGCCGTTATCCTGGGACGTTGATTGTTGTTTAAAATATCTTCCATTTTGGGAAATACACAATTGATCCTGCCAAATCATAAAATTTAATTATGAGAAGGTATTATTGTTGGTTATGCGTTTAAAAATTATTATGCAATCAGATAGAATATTCTAAGATTTTGTTTTGAAATCCCGAAACTGACTAATACAATGATGCTAGGACAGAATATCTTGGTGGCCACTAAACAGATCTTAGAGGTCATCTTATTGATACGCCTGGAAAGTTGCTTTTTTTAATAATTTTTTGCACCTGCCTTCTGTGATAATGATGAAATTGTGATAGCTTACCTACCGGGTGTCGACAATACGTGGATTACCCCCACATTTCTTTTACTTATCAAGTAAAATAAAGTAAATTGTAGGTAGTTGACACACAAGTAAACGCGTGTAGGGATATAAACACACAAGTATTTCTCGTACACGGTAATTTTACAATGCGGTTTAGCTCTAGATGATTAGAGAATTGCACCCAAAGTTCCCACAACGCGATGCATATTCTGCAACTTGAACATGAACGTGAAGACTGCAAGTTCGGGTATAGGCCCGAGTGTAGGGTATGCAAGCAATGGAAAGTGTATGTATTTATTTGGTATTTGTGGCGTAAATATAGATTATGTAATATTTTTTCAAGAAATATGCTCGCGACACGCGTTATATGCAATCATCCAAGATGATTTTCCGCCGAAAATTAGACACCCCATCTTTATAACATATTTACTAGGTTTTGGAACGTAACCCTCAACGATGCGTTGATTTTTAGTTCCGCATAACACGGTTTCACACTACACGAGATGTTTTAGGGGATTTAACTAACCATATACACAAGGGATACCTGTATGTTAATTGTCAATTCCTGTTTCAGCGAAAACGATCTCAATTTTCTTATTTTAAACGGAAAACATATCAATTTTAATAGATGATTTTTTTATTTGTCAGTCATATAGAGTTAAATAAAAATGAATAACTCCTACTGGGATAAAGTCGGTTGCCAACCCGATACGTTACCCTTTGTTTCACTCTTTCAGTAGTAATACTGGTGATTATATATTATCACGGAAATGAGAGGGTAAGTAAATAGAGAATAATGACCGATATCTCATACTTGTAATTGAAAAGACCAAGTGCAAATCCCCTTAGGGATTTTTTAAATCATTTCTGATTGAAAGCTGACTGTAAGTTGTACTACCGGATTTAGAGACTCATCGGTAAATTACAGTATAAAGAGAATACCATTTAAAATAAGAAATTTTGATTATTTTCCGGGGAAACCAGAAGTGAAAATTAATGCCTGTTCACAACGCATAATGCAGGTAGTTAGCGGTGGTCCTAATCTTCTTGAGACCAGATATGTAGGTGGAAATTATTGCTACATATAGTAGCAACAAATATTTTTTGAATTGGTATTGGACCTGTCTGCTACGGTCTTAAAAAATCTCTACAGTTCAGTTTTATATTTATTGTCTTACTACGCTGATCTATGTAAATATAATTGAGTTCTTAAACAAATTTGTTTGGAAAATTGTATAAAACGTATAATAAAGACCTCTAACGCAATAATGAGGAATACAAACATTTCCAGGGGTAATATTGTTATGTGGAACTGATATCAATTCCGATATTGTCCTTCGTAAAAATATCCAATGAAGAAAACGCTGAATGCGAAAATTTCAAATAAAGATTCTTTCTAATAAATAAAAGATGGAATATAATAACTTTGTTGGTTCTAATAAACTGACACTCTAATAGCATGGAAATCCGCGAAACACGACAATTTTATTTTTTAATATGACATGTCCTAATGTAAATTTTTTTACATGCTATTGTTGGTGCGCTGTGATGTTATACCTAATTAATTTTTGTAAATGGTTGTCCCCCCCCTTTGTTATGATAAACTTCCTCACTAGTTAAATGATGATATAAAAATTAGTACCCTCCATAACAATCATAATGAAAAATACACATACAGTTCAAAGAATTCAGAATGTATTTTTAACGAAAATAAGAACATTATGAAAAAAATTGCATAACGGAAATGTTCATATTGTCCACCATTAACCAGTTGACATTCACCAGCACGTGTGTATACACTTTGTATCGCGTACTCATTAATTTCCGGGCTGATGCTTTCTATTTCTAAACGAATCTCAAGCTTTAAATCGTTTAAATTGTTTGGCATATTAGTGTAAAATCTCGATTTCACATAACCCCATAAAAATAAATCTAGCAGTGTTAAGTCAAGTGATCGAGCAGGCCACTCAAACGGTCGTCGCCCCTCTAACTATCTATCAGGGAACATATCGCTAAGAGACTACCGGACTGTATACCAAAATGGTTAGGAGCTCCATCTTGTTGAAACCAAATGCCGGGTCTTCATTGTTTGGTAAAAGGATTGCTAGAGCTGCAGCTAATTCGAGACGCAGAAAGTCTAAATCTAAACAGAGGTAGTGCGTTATTTTCGTTAATTATAAAATCTGAATTTTTGTATCACCATTTAACTGGTGATGAGATATTTTCAAAATAAACGGGAAGAAGGGGTTGCTATTTAAAAAATTAATGTTGACGTCATAGCGCCGAAACAAAAACCGATAGAAAAACGAAATTTACTTTAGGAAGTGTCGTTTTAAAAAATATAATTGACGTGGTTCAGACTTTTCCCAGAAGGCATTAAATAACAAAATTATTAATTGTGAGCGGAATTTTATAACCGCGCTGTATGCATTTGGATTAGTTATGTACATTAAAGATAACAATATACAATAATTATACAACTAAGCCTTGACTACCCACTTCCATTCTCCATTCTTCCATCTTTGGTCGTCTCTTTTCATTCATACATAACAAATGGCCTAACAATTTTATAGTCTTTGTTTCTATTCTCTCTATTGCATCTTCGGCATTGCTATACATGTTGTTTTTGACTTGGTAGGTTACACCCTATGCATTGATATATAGGGTGTAGCCCTAACCCACTTTTGCTGTAGATCCATTGTTCCTTCATAAATCAGTGTTAAAACTGGAATTCAATTTTTTTTAAATCTAGGATGCGTGTTAATAATTTTTTTAATTGTCGTTAGTGATAGTTTGATGTAGATTTTATTAGTTTTTGATTTAGATCTCGCTAGCTGTTGCGTTTTTCTATTTTCTTTTTAAATTAAGGTTGTCTGGCTACTAAGTTACAGTACTAGAAAAATCGAATTCTATAGCAGTTCAACAATTGTACGTCACCTACTTAACACTGGTAACCAAAAGTGGCTCAAGACTTTTAACTATATTTTCGCGTAGATTCACTCACTGATGTGATCCCTAATACCCCGTATAGTATTTGTCTTATCAAGAGTACCTTATAGGAGTCTACTATACATGTAAAAGATTTATAAGCGTTTTTTTTTTTGAAAATATTAAAAAAATTCAATAACTTCTATCTGGTGACTCCATTTTGCTGTTATCTTTGTAAGTAACTGCAATTTAATTCTTGTTTAGACGATAAGTTTCGTTTATTGCATTGTGTTTGTCTAGTCTAAATATAAGAAGAGTAGCACTAAAAAATTATATACCGGATTCATAAGAATGCGAAAAGAGATCTTGTTACTTCCAAATAGCATTTAGTTGTGGGTGTCCTTGTCATAACGGTATTTGCCATGAGGTTTCGTGGGAATTTTTTTTAAATTTCTTGCACGCCCGTACGTGCTCAGAAATAAAGACTTCTTAAGTATTGCAGAGAGCCTCTAATAAAAACCATACCGTTTCCTGTCGGTACTTGCTATTCGATGACGGTACCATAAAAATTAGTCATAAACAGATAAACCCCTCAGTGATAATTCCTAATGGTAACCAGATGCGTGCAAGTTGCTTTTTGCAGTAAAATGCTGTTGTAAAGTACGAGTAGTGCATAGCAGATGATACCGAATGGTCAACCAGAATACAACAGATGTTCCTCAAACTTGAATTCTTCATGAGCTTCTTTCAGCTTTTACCAAATGGTGTAAGCAGCCAATGCAACTTTGTAACTTTGAATGCAACAGATGCGTTAATTATTCCATATTGGTTTACGTGAGGGCGTGATTATAGAAATTTAATATAGTCGCTGCAGTTGTTATTCGTTTTTCGTACTTTAATAATGAATGTTAAAAGGGTTCAGCAAAGTTTTTTTTCTATTTCAAAAAATGCAAACATCGGTGTTATCTTGTCGGGGGGTAATTTCGGAGTGGTTTATATAATTGGGAGTTTTTTTTTTATTTAGTAAATACAGTGTGGAAGAGCCAAATGGAATAAATTCAGTATCTCAATTATAGTGCATAATTGAAAAAAAAAACCCCGAGACACGTTAGTTTTAGATTATGAAATGACATCGTGCAACGTAAAAATGTCATCCCCAAATTCAAGCCCCTGCGAGTGACAGTTGCAACCCCCAAATTTTTAAATTGGAAGTAGGGGCTGGTGATATCTCATTTGAAAGGTCTTTTCATTCTCTATTCAAAAACGCTATGGTTATAAAATTTATTGCAAAAATTAACAGTAAAAAAATGAATTCATCTGATTGACGAAATTCACTACAATACACTAAAAACTTAATAACTAATAGCCTTTCGTTATTGATAATAAGAAGGCAAGCAAAAACAATTTCGGTGTCCTTTTTCGACAGTATCACCTAAAAAGAACACGTAAAAACTTTTCAACATTCTTCATAGTTGGCGGTGTTAGTTTTGTTGAAAATACCCTAGCAACTTGCTGCATGATTGTCATCGCATGACAGTAGTTGTCTGTGTTGTGCGTGTTGTTTGAATTTTGCTAACTGCCATTTAGAAACATGGTTTATTTAACAGAAATACATAAAGTAACAATTGTACAGATGGTTGGTTACGGAGATAGAACATGATCACAGGTCGAAGTTGCTCGCCTATTTCATGACATTTCCCGATTTGCCGCCTATATACCAAGGGACAATTAGTAAAATTGAAAAGCAGTTTCGAGAACTTGTACATGTACGGCAGATAAAAAAAGAACCTTTCAATGCACTGAGTAATCATACCAAATTAGATGTAATGTTTGAGTTTGAGGAAAACCCACATACTTCGAGTCGACAAGCAGCTGCCGCATTGCATATTAGCCATTCCTCGATTCTTCGCGTATTAAAAGAAAATAAAATACATCCCTATAAACTGATACAAACTCAGGAGCTCGTGGAAGACGATGCTGATAGAGGAACGTATTTTTGTGAACAAATGATGGGAAGGTTAGATAACAATGTTATCCAACTAGAAAATGTTTTGTTTTCTGATGAGTGCACTTTTACACTTCACGGCCATGTTAATCGCCAAAACTGTCGCTACCGGTTTAAAGAAAATCCTCACTGGATGAGAGAGTTACACACGCAAAAACCGGAAAAGGTTAATGTTTGGGCTGGGATAATTGGAAACCATGTTACTGGTCCCTTTTTCATTGATGGAAATTTGAATGGAGGTAATTATTTAGCACTGCTCCAAAATAATGTGGTGCCAACTTTGGCTAACTTATATCCTGCTTAAGCAAACCCACAAGTTCCAGCGAATGTGATATGGTTCCAGCAGGACGGAGCACCACCCCATTACGAAGTCAGTGTCCGGCAGTACCTCGACTTAATATTTCCAAATCGGTGGAAAGGGAGGCGAGGATCGATAGAATGGCCAGCACGATCACCTGATCTAACGCTACTAGACTTCTTCTTATGGGGATATGTAAAAAGTGTGGTATACAAAACTAAACCACGCGATCTAGCCGACTTAAGAAAAAGAATAACGTTTGCGATTAGGTCGGTCACGCCTCGGATGTTGATTAACGTTAGAAGATATTTTTATTTGCGATTAGGATGCTGCCAAGACGTTCGAGGCATACATTTTTAACATCTACACTAATAATTGATGTATTCTTTATTTTAATACAACGCTATTAGTTATTAGGTTTTTAGTGTGTTGTAGTGAATTTCGTCAATCAGATGAATTAATTTTTTTACTGTTAATTTTTGCAATAAATTTTATAACCATAGCATTTTTGAATAGAGAATAAAAAGACCTTTCAACTGAGGTATCACAAGCCCCGACTTCCAATTTAAAAATTTGGGAGTTGCAACTGTCACTCGGAGGGGGTTGAATTTAGGGATGACATTTTTACGTTGCACGATGTCATTTCATAATCTAAAACGGACGTGTCTCGGGGTTTTTCAAAAATATGCACAATAATTGAGATACTGAATTTATTCCATTTGGCTGTTCCACATTGTATATCGGGCCAAGCAACAGTTCTATATTAGTTTTATACCTCGTGTAATAAGAGGACAAAGTTAGGAGATTGTACTGGCTACTATATAACAAATATCACATACGTGATTGATAATATGTGTTTACGTAGATCCAACGAATTCATCTCATGTGAAACTTAATTGCATTACACAGCAATGCGTTCATTAAAAATTGAATTTCTGTTAACGTTACTCAAAATTTCACGCTAGATCTCTGTTAGCAATAGTTACAATATTTTTTATATTAATCTCGTCTTAATTTGCTATTTAATTGTAAATTTCCAATCCGTTAACATTTATAAGTACCTATACATACAGTGTGTTCCACTTAAGAGTGTGACACCCCTACATTTTTAAATTAACCAAAGATAAAACACATGGTCTACTATGACCAAGAAACCGTTCGCCTCTTTCAAATGCAAAGCTTTCTGCAATAATAAAATAAATGGAAAAATTCAAACTAGTGAAAGTTGTTCATAATTATCCAAAAAGTTTAATCAAAATGAAAAATATTGGAATTTTCTGTAAAATGACTTCTACGAAGTACACTGACAAACTGACGCGTCATTTGTTTCAATAGATCACTGGATGATGTCATTTCATTACGGGAATACGGGCCATAAACATAGTAAACATTTACAAATATCAGTAAATATTGGGAATCACTAGAATTCATCGAAATTTGACGATCTTAGAAGCGAATCAAGAAAAATAAGTTGTTACGTTTAAACACAATTATAGCCTCTTAAAGTGTGGAGATGCATACGATTATTTTATATTTTACACAGGAAAGTTATATTAAAACAGCGTGATAAGTATTTATCCTTTAACATCACTATAAAGCTTCTAAAAAGCAATAATACCCATGACAGTATATTTTTCGCAATTTTTCAATTAAATTGCGAATATTTCATCTCTTAAAATGCACTTTCCACTCTCTGAAGAGTTAACATCTATATAAATGATATTATTCACACCTTGGTCCCAAATATTGTGTTAAAATTGTATAAATATACAAATGCACCCTTTCAGGGCAAATTTGTTAGAATCATACTCTTGTTTGTTTCATTCCTAAAAATGCACTATGCACTTTTTCCACCGCAATCAGAGGATGCCACAATTTAAGAGGTACAGGGTATTCCATTAAAAATACAATAAAGAACAATCAGGGGAACGTATGCAAGCAAAATATATAAGGTGTTATGTTATACTACAAAAATGGATGTACCTCGACAACGAAACATTCTTTTGTTTAGTACTTAGCTTTTACTTACTTTACTTACTTAGACATAGCACCAGCTAGTGTAAAATAATTTTAAATATTTTGATGCTATTTTTCTTCATAATAACTTTTTAGAAGTCTGTTAACGGTATCTGTTTTATTGATTTTTGACGTATATGAAGAAGGTAAAATTTGTCATGCAACTTTTTAATTCAAGAATGCTCCGTTTGCGTGCTTACATCTACTTTTTCATTCATTCAAAATTCAGCAGTTGTAACGATTTATTAGGCTATAGATAAATACATTATAAAATTTGTAAATTCAAAGCTTCATAGCACGTAAATCACACCATTTATAGCCTAGATTAAATAAAGTTATAGCTAATGCCAATTTTGCTATTCTGCAATTAAGGCAACGTTTTTCTATTTTCTTGTGTGGCTCAGCAAAATATATGTACTTATTATAAGAACAATGAACAGCAAATTGTCAGCATATCCGGTCCGAATTTGCTAATTACCGTCGTGTCCTTCACGTAAAACAAATTGCTTTGTTTATTAAAATTATAGGTTTTTGAGCAAGCCTGCCATGTACGGGCTTTGCATGTGTGTGACGGTGATGGACAGCAGTCGGTTTTATTTTTGCGCAATATTTTTGCATTATTTATAATGTGGACCTCACACAATATAATTTCATGGTTGTGTTTTAGCTAACCGGACAGCCAGTGGCGTCAGAAAGGGGGGTTTGGATGTTTCCTTTGGAAATATTTTCAGAAACATTAGAAAAAGTTGCCTTATTTATTGGCCTTACATGAAGTTGCTTTTCGCTTTGAATATTTGCATTTTGTTGTAATTATTACGGTGTGGTTGTAAAATGACTTATAATTGCTGCAGTATGTTAGAAGGCAATTCAAAATGAACATGAAATACAAAGCCGAAATTTAATTTGAACCGAATTGTATTGGGAACCCAAAAAGCATATTATATAATGTTGGAGGAACGTCCATTCGAAAGGGACAAACCCAAATGAAGTAGTTATGAGAAATTCACAAGAAGTGTTTCCGGTCGGACCCTTTTAATTTAAGTCTTTCAATTAACAGCAATAGTAGTTAATAAGTGATGTTTCTGCTACTGTAATTATTTTCTTTTAAATAATGTAGTAATGAAAAAGCACAAAAATTGAATCGGACATGTTCTGTTTTGCTCGAACTCTACTGAGTCATGTCTGCTTTTGTTTGAGCACTTGATGGACAATATGTACCTTTGTTTGAAAAATGTTATTTCATTTAATATTGACTTGTTTTCAAAAGTTTTATTAGTACAAAAGATATAACCACGAGTGTATTTAAACAAAAACTAGTTACATAAAAACGAAAAAAGCTTCTCGTTGATACAATACCCTTTAGAGAATGCCCTTTTCAGATACACTATAAACCAGTAAAGTTTTTTGAAATGACTGATTTTCCAATATAGCAGGTACATAAAGTATTAAACATGATATAGGACGTGTCTAGTTTTGAACTGACTTGACACTTTTGAATTGAAATTACCATGGGATTTAAGTAAATCTGAGATCAAAAATCGATAAATAAAATAAATAAATGGTTAATCAGTATAAACACCCTAAAACGAATTAAAACTCAATATAATAAATAATAGGTATGATTCTTTTGACATTAATGCCCCTCACTTCTTTTGCAGTATGGAACGTTTCTTTAGATCAGGTGACTTCCATTAAACGTATAAGTATAACAAAATTTTTAAAAATTATTTATTCTTAGTAATAAAGTTTTGCTATTTTTGCCAAAATTATAGAAAACGATATATAACGGCTATTTTTATTGGCAAGGCAATGTTACACCAGCGAGGAGGTATTCTGCCAAGTAAATTTTCTCTGGAGTAGGAGTTTATACATTTACTGTGGTTCTGAGCCCAGGTTACGCTGTAGGTCCTCTATGTCTGTGACACTTGAAACCGCGCAACACAAGTATAGAAGAGCTACTTCTCTCGCGTAAGAGACAAAGTACTCATAGGAAAAGAATAGAGAAAATTAATGTGATAACCTCTTTATATCACGATTGCTACTGTCATCGACCATAATTTTTTACTATAGTTATACTTTTATAGTTAAATTTCAGGTTGTATGAGTACAAAAACCTCCTGTGGTATTTCTGTCTTTCGAATTAGAATTTAAGCTGTAGGACTTCGTTGCTGCTACCTTATCGCTAAGGAGAAGCACGTGACAAAAACTGTTACTAAATAATTTCCCGCTAATCCCGATAAAATATACAAAATAGGTCTTAAAGTTGTTATTATTGCACACGTAATGTTCATATCATATCGAAGAACTAGAATTTGTAATGGACGTAGATGCGCACAATGGAATCGACCCACAACAAGCAACGCCCAATGACTGTAATTTGTAAAGGCGAAATGCTTTATTTAAAAGTATCCGAACAGATAATATCGGCGCAGGCGCAACTCTGTTTTCCCGGTATGTGATGTCAGCTAAATGTACTTTTGTTTTGTTTTAAGTTAATACTCCACTACTGTGAATTGACAAATCAAATTCGCAACAGTGTTTTAATTGTTTTAGGAGTTTTGAAGTAAACATATAATGGGGCTTTACTGAGAACGATGATCAACAGTAAAAGCTTGAATTGAAAACAAACGTTTATAACTCCTATACATGGAGTCTTTTTTACGTTTCAAATAACCGAGCTCTGAAGCTGATTTGTCTGTGTAGAATCACCTTATATACTTCGTTTAACATGTAATCACACAAGATAGACTCTTTTAGATAAGCTCTTTTTTGAACAGCGAACGTATGCAAACCGTAAAAATTTTTGAATAAACGTACCATTCCTTGAAAAACATTTATCATGAGAACCTAACCAAGCTTCTTGTATCCCTTTTCTAAAGTTATTAAAATCCTGAATACGTTGTATTCGTCAAAATTGTCGATTTACATTTTTGAATTTTATATACGTCAAGTAGCCCAGTGGTAAGACGGCTAGGCTCGCAATGTGAAGTCCTCGGTTCAAACCTTGGGTTAGGCGGACATTTTTCTGTAATTCCTAAGGTAGGTATCGAGCCCGGTAACCATTCAACGTTAGGTTACAATTAATGGAGCTTCTCCTAACCATTGACTGATCAGGAGAAGTAACAAGGCCACACACAACATCATTCATACAATTAACGCAAATAGTAAAAATGTAGAAAGCGATTGTAGTTGAAGGGGGCGGGAGGAGCGTGATGCAAGTCCAAGGGGGACCCATCACCTTCAATTAATCTCGAATGTATGAATGGCCACCTCGATATCGTAAGGTAAAAGAGGAATTGATAAAGAAAGAAAAATATAAATTCTATTCTCTAATATTTTTGCAAATTTGCAATTTGGCTCTTATTTCGTTTGAAATGCAAGTTTAGGTACTATTTAGAACACTAAATCAGATTTAATCGTTTTTTGGATTGCAAATGGCCATGTTTAATAATTTTATCCTATACTTTGGTTAGTAACGCGCACATTTGAGTTGATTTCGCTACTTTGGCTATACTCCAATACCAGAAATCTAACCCGTTAATCTTAATTCTGATGCGTCTAAGGAGCTTTATTCAAACAAAATACAAAATCATGTGCCTATCGCCCTATCTTCTTATATCAGCTATTCTCTCGTGGCAAGTTTGCTTCTGACTTGTGTACCAACCTTATCCATTATTCGCTTTCAGATCATATGTTGTCTTTTCAGCATCCAAGGTCTAGGTGGATTTCAAAAACACCATTCACCCAATATATTGTTACTGCCAGCTGTTCCGAACTTACCTAAACTTGCGCAAAAACGTCTGCAAAAAGCTCCCTCCAGACCGTGGCGCATAAGGCCGAATTTTATAAGGTATAAGAATTCTAGCTTAACAGAACCTTTTCTTAAAAGCACATGACAGAGGTAGTACCTGTACCTGATTCCGTGGGAAGGTCGGCCGAAATAGCCGGTCAGCTGTTAATTGTTTTGATCTGGTTTACGACCCCTGCACAGATTGAATTCGATAAATCTTTACTTGGGTCCGGGGCGTATTTTGTTTCTATGCTCGGAGAAGACCAATGGAAGAAATTTACCACTTTGGAGCCCAAAGGATGGGTTGAAACTGTTGGATGTGGAAAATCCAAATATAATGCCGATAGTCATGTTGAATATTTTCCGTTCTTATCAAATTAGAGTTGGAATTGAATAATTTAGTCTAAACAAAATAGTTCATTAAAATTTAAATACGTAATTCAAAATCGCCGATTTAACTTTAAATAAATTGGGTAGCAGTGAGTGGATTGGAGTTTCAGGGTGAATATCAGACTGAAAATGTGAATTAATTGGTTTCTGACGTGTTCACGAAAATAAATGGTTTGGGTATTAGGGCGGACCTTGCAGTATATATTTAAAGTATGTAAATTGTAGCTGGCAAGCTCAGTCTGACCAGAAATTGTAGTTTTCAAACAGTGGCTAATTTAAATTAAAAAATGTTAATGGACGATATGAAATGAAATCGAAAATCTGCAAGATCAAACAAAATGAAACTATTTTACATAACGGGTAGCAGGTCTTCGCTTAGAGAAGAGTTTACTCTAGTTATCATGACTACAACACCTAGAATTTGAAATACCAACAGATAGCTACACCATCGAACGAAAAACTCATATATGTAATTATAACATTATTATAAAGACCTTTTTGATTTCTTAAATTAGAAACAAAAGTATATTTGTTTAACGTGGAAGACCACATTATATTTTCCGATCATGTTGAAACTTAAGAAAAAATCTTACGTAGGTATTATTTAATGTCTGTAGACACATAAATACATCAGAAATATTAATAAATAGCAGGATCACTAATGTTTGTTTACTCTCTTTCAGTACAAGAAGGGCTCTTGAAGCAAGAGTGCTTTTAATAACGTAAATTACTTAAAATAAACATTAAAAATATCATCCTGTGAAAAGCTACATTTCAAGAATAAGAATATTTTCATTTATTTTCGCCCAACTGCAGAGAAACATTAAACTAAATGCAACGTTTTATGAAGAAGCCCGCTGTACCAAAATCAATTTATACAGTTCTGCAAGTTGCACATTTTTAGTTTAATATAATGTAAATAAACCAAACACATCGCCTGTGCTTTTCCATACTTTATAACATGTTTACAATACTATATTTCTATCAGCATTCGAACGTCCCATGGGAAGATAGATTTGTTACACGTCCATGGGAATCTGAAGTACATAATTTTAAGTCTGCAAAACGGCACACCTTAAGGGTGTATTACCGTTTATGTCAGTTGGATTGCTGGTTTTTGAGTAGCAGAGTATTATGTTACAGCTTATGGTACAGTGTACAAAACTATCAAAAAAAGTATGTATCATGTCACTATATTTCATCAAAGACCTTCAAACTGTTTTTAACAAATACTTATTTTAGAATTTTAACAATATTGTATACTCAAATTTGTTATTTATATACACAACAATTATTCTAATGATTAAGAGCGAGCTTGTAAATAGGTTACAGTGTATGGCAATTGGATTAACCATTTTTGATATAACGAGCGTTAAAATCTCTACCTACTATATAATAAAGTAGGCAGCCTTTCTCGCCCAACATTTTAGTTTATTTTCCGCAGAACATACAGTCAAATACCATATTTCGATAAAATAAACTCCTGTCTGAATTTAATATATCAAGAGAGTTAATTTGTGATTTTATAATAATATCGTATGTAACCAGAAGTCTTGTTTTTAGAAAAATCATCAAAAGACATTCAGTCCTTACAATCAGTTTTTTCTATTCTCTTTCATCTAAGGAACTATAATAAGTTTTCTTGAAGACTGCCGAGCTCAATAACAAAACTTTCAATTCTTTGTAAAGAATCGCTGCACATTGCGTCCAAGAAAGCGTGCCTTACACGTGTGTGCTTTTCTTAAGACGAATCCCCAACAAAAGCCAAGAAAGCACCTGAAATCTTAAGGTTCAAAGCCCTGGTAATCAATTTATTTCACAGTGTGACGTAAGTTATTTTGCAAGTGAAGCGCCCATAACAGGGTGGGAATCCTTCGGGCAGCGTTTGCCTTTGGAAGCGTGGGAGCGCCGAGGGTGGATGCGAGAAATAGAAGCTATATCATAAAACCTAAAATGGAGGTCGTTTGAGATGTAATTTAAATATATTAGGGTCTTTTCGTAAATTCACTAGAGTAGGGTAGATTTCTGGAGAACCCAATGGCTCGAAATTGCGCATTTTTCTTTTTCAGGAGTTCGTACATAATTTTACCGTGTGAAAGCAACAAAATGCGTGTACTAAGAATTTATTTGATTACTTCTTTAATACCGCAGGTTTCTTGTATAGAATGTCCATGCGGGTTTATTACAAAGTCTTCACTAGGGTATGGTACAATAGCAATAAAAAATGAATCCAGAGATTGTAAACGTTGAACTAAATAACTTTTTACTTGAACGTTAGCAGGCACTTACTTTATACACAAACATGAGCAGTTGGAATATTTCGTCCTGAAAATGTGGATTCAAGAGGCTGCTTTATAAATCTAGATGAAATTTAGCTAAACGAAAGTGAATGTCACATATAGTTTTCGTAATTATAATGGAATATTGGGTTTAAACTCCGAGCGAGGGATGTGTAGTGTTGTTTGAGAGATCTGCTTCACTTTAAAAATTGAGGTATATTGAAGGTTAAAAGCACTTCATTCGAATATTTTTCAGCCATCCATTGTCTACATCAAATAGGCACTTAATCGCTAAAATATAATAAAAACCTAGCAGAAATTTTAATTCATAAATAAATTCTGTTGGAAACAAATTATTCAAAATTATATAAACAGTGTATTGTCAATTAATTGAAAGACAAATTAAGAGGAAGCCTGTATAATATTGGACTTACAGGATGTAGAACACGGAGAAACAAAAACGCCATAGTTTGTTGTGAACCAAGCAACATCAGAACTAAACAACAAAACAGGAATCAAGCCTGCAATAGGTAAATATATCAGAAGGTTTCCTGGACAAAAATTTTTACCAAAATGTGTCCTTCTAGCAGTTCCACTTAACTATTCAATGGCTTATAGTTTGGGGTAACAAGTCTGCTGAATGAGTTGCTTGACTACATGTCGTTTGTGAGATTCCAATACCGCAAAATACCTTGAAGTATTGCAGATTATTGCCTACTTAGTAGGAAAAGTCGAAGAAATGTTTATTTTCTAGGGCGATAATGCTCTTTGCCGTGTAGCAAAACTGGTTCGATCGCGAATAATGACTAATGAAATAGGCCGTCCATCGCAATTCCCAGATTTAAATCCTATAGAGAACTTGTGACGACGGACATTAAACATCCTGAGAATTAATCGATTTTGTGGTTCATACCAGGTTTTGCTGTGTATTATATATTAGCAAAACTGGTAAATTCAGTGTCAAAACGGTTCTAATTGGTTGTGAAGTACGAAAGCTGGCCTATCAAATATTAAAATTAATTTAAACTGAAAGAATATGTTGTACAATGCTGTTCTTGTCTTACTTTACATTACATTTTGAATAATTTTTTTCTAACTGCATTTCTTAACAAGTGCTGTTGTATACTAAATTATAGTAATCAAGCACCTACATAATATATGATATCAACAACAACAGTTATCTCTAAAAATAGTTGAAATGAGCGTATTGAAATTTCAGTTAACCTCAATTTTTAAAGTGATGCAAGATAATATAATAAAAATCGTAATTCCGAATAGGAGACCTAAAAACTCGTTTTTCATTTAAATAAAATAATTGGTCACATAGGAAAACCTTCTGCCCAACATTACTTTTATATCGATAATTTCAATAAGATTTACTGTAATAATACAAATAAATAGATTTCTGCGCCACCCCTGCCACGCTATAAATATCAATTCGGTGTTTTCTTTAAATGCAAATGCAAATCCGTATGATTGTAGTCGTAAATACCCCTTAGTTTTTGTTGCACGGTGGTTACAAAGGAAGACAAGTTCTGCTCCATCTCAGTAACATTCGTGGTTTACGCAAGAAATGCTTCTCCAGTTCTGAGTTCACTAACAAACAGCTAAGGGATAGTAAGTAGTTCCTAGCGGTTGGTTGTTATACAAAGATATATTTTAAAGTTTAAACAGAATTGTTAGAAGTTAGTTCGCAAAGTAGCTAAAAAGGGCAGTTTCAAACCAGGGAAATCAGTTCCACTTTTACTGTAGAAACGGGTTTCTAGATTATAAGTAATTTCCACCAATTTCTAACTACCTTTGGGAGGGGGGGGGATTCGGGGACCTCGGTGGAGGTCGCCATTCGAGGTCACAGTGAAATGCGGCCAATCGGCCGCGTGTTCCAACTCCGACTGAGGCAATCGTATTTCACTTAGTTCAGTTTAGGGTTCATGTTGTATGAATGGTTAGCATGCAAGGGACGCCCGAACCCCCCTGAAGTAATGCGAAAACGGTTCCCGGGGAGGGGGTGGTAGTATAAATGAATGAAAAAAACTACCTTTGGGGGAATACAAAACACTTCTGACCGAATGAAGCTAAGTTTATTTTTTGCTTACGTTGGTGTGTTGAAGACCAGTGTTCAAACATCGAAAACAAGTCGATATTTTATTTGTATTTTTTATTCGAAAGTTGGTTTATAGCGTTTTTTGATGAGTTTGGCAGCCACAATGTTACATCTAGGAATCTTAACCTATTTTTTTTCTGTAAATCTTTAACCGCCAGTGTCACTTAATTTAATACGCTCCATAACAGCACACTCGTAATTTTTTTAGAACAATTAGTGTCTAAATGTTACTGAATAAATAATAAGTTTCTAAAATATAGGTGGATATCTACAATCATTTACATATCTAATTGAAGAAATAAGGACAATTAGCTCCTGTAACTATTTTCTGTTTTCGCCTACGTAAATTACCGGATAGAAGACGTAAAAAAGCAACAGCCTACATTTACTAAATTCGTCGATCTAAGATACAAATGGGAAAATTTTTCAAAAATGTTTGCTTCAAAAGCCTAATCATGAGATAGCAAGGAGCATCCTAAGAAAACTAGATCTTGCGTAGTAAATAGTAGTTATTACACATTTTCTTTGAGTCTATAAACGGATATCATTGTATAAGAGTATTTATTGTGTTTATTTTAAGGAGAAGATTGTTATTGGATAAACTAAAATATGTTTTTATTCTCATGGAATCATTATATTGTATAAAATTACTAAAGAAATCAGGACCACAGGGGAATTGTGCAATTTTCCGACAATATCCTAATACCTGAATTACTGTAAAATTCTTGCGGGACCATTTCATTATTTCTCAACCCAAGATGCACGAGACTAATAAAAGATGTAGGGAAATAATAAGAGATGAGATGTACGGAAGTAACAAAAAGACCAGAAAGTTTGCAATGTTATTCAACATTTCTATTTTTCTTTAATATTTGCGGAAATGTAATTTACTACGAGTCGGGTAGAAAGTAAAATAAAAGACTTCTAGTTCCAATGCGGGTGCATTAAAACAGTCCGCGAAGTTCCCAAGGAGATTGCTTCTATGGCCAATGTAGAGTGAACCAAATTGAAATAAATGCATTTTAGAAGAAATGGACTGCACTGAGAAAGCCATAAAGGATTACACGGGCTATAAATCTAAAAATGGTGAAATTGATTCTTAAGAAGCTACTCGCAAGATCGGAATTTAGAAATGTGTTCTACTGTCCCGAGTGGCTTAAACTTTTTTTTGCCATCGTGTTTGTATTCTCGAACAATAAATTCACATCCGTGAGTTCGTGTAGGTCTTAGAAAAATCGCCCGCTCGTAGGTCTTCCTTTACTTCTATAATGAGCACGTTTCCGTGACTGCCAGTTTCGATAGTTCACTTTACGCAAATAGTAATTAGCAATTTAGCGTAGAATAAAATTAGACTGTGCGTGGGCGAATTCATCTACTATATCGCAATTTCAGTTTTAATTAATCGCTAAACTGAGGCTGATAACGACTTCCGTGTGAACTCGGTGGTTAGGAAACCTTAATAGATATGTAAATATAGGACATTTGTACACATTAGATCATTAATTAATCGCATGCGTGTGTTTAAGTTAAAGTTAATTTTTAACTAAATGAGATAAATGCGGAAATACTTATGTATTACATACATTTTTAATATTATTTGCGAGATATTGAATTATGTAGCAATACTGACATGTTTACGTTGCTTGAAGCATTGAAAAATTATACTTTACAGGTGAGCAAGGGTCAGTTTGTGAATTTAGCAATTATGACTTCGCCTCTGCTTTATTTGAAGCAATAGTTCAGTGTTCTCTACGAATTCGTAATTTAAACCAGGTAAAGAGTGTTTTTGTGAATATTAAAATGTAGCACATATGAAGACGATAAATAATCAATGCTTTATACAAAATGTTTATTATCTAGCAAATATATAAAAATGTTCACTTGAAATATTGGTTTCATTAGAAGCACATATCAACATTTGTTGTAAAGCTATTCGCATACGTGGAAGACAGAATATTCCATTACCCTATCAGTTTGTTGTTATACCTGCCTCTTCCTGCCGAGAGGATAACAGCAATCACATGGAAAAGATATGCAGACTACAGATGCTAAATAAAACCACGTCGAATGTCTTTTGAATTATCTTATCTGTGTACTCACACATTGCAGATTGTCGTGTTCCTGAACATTTCCTTTGCTGTGTAATGATTTGGACATTTTCAAGGTTTTGAATACCAGAAAGTTTACAACAACTTGTTCGCTGTGTTTTGTATATATATTAATTTCATTTTTTTCGCCTACTTTAACATTGTCATTGCTGCAAATCCCACAGTAATAGTAGGCGTACCTATTAATACACGTCCGTTACACACAAATTAGTATGAATTTATATATACAGGGTGGTAAATTTGGCTATCCTTACCATTGGTATTTCGGAAACGGTAAGATATACGAGGTCGGTTAATTAGATAAAAGTTGTACCTTCTCATGGTGATTAAGAATGTAAAAAAATTAAAGTTATTGTAACGTTTCGGACGTAATGTACTTTATGTTGTGTTTCTTATTACTTTTTTAAATGTAGTAACAGGTTTGAAATCTAACTAGCTGAATTTGATAAATAAAACGCCGTAGAAGTTTAAAACATTTATTGTGTAAAATACACCTCAAGGCCAAAACTGCGACTGACTTGTCTTCGTTTACCCTCGGTATTCACCTGTACAGACTAGGGAAACTGCAGAAAAACTAGTCAGGGTAATTTACCTGGTAAGTTAGCTTGTCGGAGTAAAGAAAATCCATCCCCCCACCTGATTATTGGACTTAACAGATCACTAGATGACGTGGAGGAAACAGGAAGGACCGTAACCTGCGGGGGGCCGGTCAAGCCAGAGCACTCTACTGAAGGTGGGGAAAGGATGTAACGTCGAGGGAAAATCCTAGAGAGGCGCCGGTCAAATCAGAGCGCTCTACTGGAGGCGGGGAAAGGATGTAACGTCGAAGAACATCCTACAGGGACGTCGGTCAAACCAACGCGCTCTACTAAAAGCGGGGAAAGGATTTAACGTCGGGTAAAATCCTACAGGGACGCCGGTCAAGTCAGAGCGCTCTACTGAAGGCGCGGAAAGGATGTAACGTCGAGGAAAATCCTGCAGGGGCACCGGTCAAGCCAGAGCGCGCTACTGCAGGTGGGGAAAGGATGTAACGTCAAGAAAAAATCCTACAGGGGCGCCAGTCAAGCCACAGCGCTCTACTGAAGGCGGGGAAAGGATGTAACTTCGAGGAAAAAATCCTACAGGGGCGCCAGTCAAGCCAGATGGCTCTACTGAAGGTGTGGAAAGGATGTAACGTCGAGGGAAAATCCAACAGAGGCGCCGCTCAAGGCAGAGCGCTCTAGTGAAGGCGGGGAAAGGATGTAACGTCGAAGGAAAATCCTACAGGGGCGCCAGTCAAGCCAGAGCGCTTTACTGCATGTGGGGAAAGGAAGTAAGGTCGAGTAAGGCGGGGAAAAAAAAGAGTGTAATTTTCAGGAGAAAATCTCGCAGAGCAACAATTGCAATTTCAAAATGCGGGGGTGATTTTGAAAATGATGTGCTTCGAGGAACGAGTATAAAATAATTGTTTCGCTTGCAACAATTCGTTCTTAATTATAGAAAGAAACTACGTGACCAAATCAAATTTATGAATAGTTGAATAGTTCTGGGAAATATAACCAGAACTGCTCCAAAATCTTTCAATTCGACAAGCTTAACTCACAAGAACGTTCAACAATATAATAAATTAGAAGAGATTCTAAATAGTGCAAGATTCTAAAATTACATAAATAAATTACAAAATAATTGCTGAGCTAAGATATGTGAATACAAAATCTGTGTATAAACATCTTAACCCTCAAACTCTAGACCGCGAGGAACTGACCTAAGATTGCGTAATCTTACTATGGCAAATAAACGGAAACGAAAATTCAATAATTAACTAAATAATTTCAATCAATTGCTATATGGACCAAAAATATTTAATAATAAAAGCGGCCAGGGGCGGCCCCTCACAATATTTTGACCCTGATTTATCATGAACAAACCAAAAATTCTGATTTCAGAAAAAAATTTACTGCTGACGATATTTCAATAAAGTTTGGTAACTTTGTTTTCGACCACCCTGAGTTGAATGACGTTGACAGAAATTTTCTATGCATTCTAAATTATTCGCGATTTTATAAATTATTTACACTAATTTTCAAATTTTACAAGCTGTTTGGAAATAAACGGTTATGTTGGTTATCAGTTATATATTTGTTTGTGTATATGATGGTGTGAAAATCCAATATGGCGGCCATAAGGTATAAAAGTTAGGCTATCGTAGTTTAAAATCTAACAGGCCTAGAAAATTTTTATTCATATCATTCAACTCAGATTGGTTGAAAATATAAAGTTACCAGATTTAATTAAAATAGCGACAATGGTAAGGAAGATAATAATTTTTTTCTGAAATCACGATATTCAGTATTTCGTGATAAAACAGAAACAAATCAAAATATCTAAGATTTCTTAGATTCTCAATCACTATGAAAAGAAAAACTAATTTAACCGTCCTCGTATCTCTTACAGTTTCCGAGATATCACCTTATATCAAGAGTTCCAAAAAAAGCTGATCCCCAGCGGGCTGTGGAATGAAAAGTCACGTCTTTTCTAGACTAAAGGAATGTTTATAATGTCAATTTCAGGTTAGGTTGTGTTAGCTGGAATTAAATAATAATTTTTAGGAGCAGAAATCTTTTATTGAACAACAGTAAGAGAAATGAATAAACCTGAACTAATGTAATGATCACAACAAATGTTGAAAATGTCTGCCTTCTTCCTCTAACATTTCTGAACTCGTCTTCTCATACCTTCAAAAACATTTTGTAATAATTGAGGTGAGTTGTTAATTTCTTGACAGTTTTCTTCAATTCTAAGTTTCAGTTCGTTTAAATCATTAGCTGGAGTTTTAAAAATGGTGTTTTTCAAATAGAGCCATAGAAAAAAGTCCAAAAACAGTAATATCACAAGAGCGAGAGGACCAGGGTGTTGCAGTATTTCTACTAATGATTCCGTCATCGAAATATTCGCGTAAAAAATTAATTGTATCTGCAGGTGCATGAGCTGTTGCGCCATCCTGTTGCAGAAAACCATCTCATAGCTCATCATCGTGAAGTTCATTTAAGAAAGGTTGCAATAATTCGTTCCTGTACCTTGCTGTAGTTAGCGTGCCTTCGAAAAATATTGGCCCAACAAACCTACGTGGACTCATTCCAACCCAGACTTCTATTTTCTGTGGATGAAGGGAAGCTTTAATTGTAACGTGTGGATTCTCGCTACTCCAGATCCGCATATTCTGTGAATTAACATACCCATTACGGTAAAACCAGCTTCGTCGGTAAAAAAGGTTAAATTTAACTTCTCAACATTGAGATTATCCAAAAACCAACGAGAAAACTGAACTCTTTTTGTATAATCCTGTTCTAAAAGCTCGTGAACGGAAATAAATCGGTAAGGATGCAGATGCAAAGCTTGTCTCAATATTCTGTCGCTTGTACCGTAACTTAAATCATCAACTTACTGGCATATATGTCTTAATTGGCGTTTTTGGAGCCTCGTCTATTCGTTGTCTTACAGTTTCAGTTAAAGCAGGTACACTATCTTCTTTGGTCTACCAGACTCTTCTTTCCTTCCAACACTTCCAGTTTTTCGAAAATTGCTGACTAAATTCTTAACCAAAACATAAAATTTTCGGTACCTATGTAATAATTTCATTGGGATACCTTTCTCGGCATTCCACAAAACAAGGAGGAACCAGGGTGTTGCAGTATTTCTACTAATGATTCCGTCATCGAAATATTCGCGTAAAAAATTAATTGTATCTGCAGGTGCATGAGCTGTTGCGCCATCCTGTTGCAGAAAACCATCTCATAGCTCATCATCGTGAAGTTCATTTAAGAAAGGTTGCAATAATTCGTTCCTGTACCTTGTTGTAGTTAGCGTGCCTTCGAAAAATATTGGCCCAACAAACCTACGTCGACTCATTCCAACCCAGACTTCTATTTTCTGTGGATGAAGGGAAGCTTTAATTGTAACGTGTGGATTCTCGCTACTCCAGATCCGCATATTCTGTGAATTAACATACCCATTACGGTAAAACCAGGCTTCGTCGGTAAAAAAGGTTAAATTTAACTTCTCAACATTGAGATTATCCAAAAACCAACGAGAAAACTGAACTCTTTTTGTATAATCCTGTTCTAAAAGCTCGTGAACGGAAATAAATCGGTAAGGATGCAGATGCAAAGCTTGTCTCAATATTCTGTCGCTTGTACCGTAACTTAAATCATCAACTTACTGGCATATATGTCTTAATTGGCGTTTTTGGAGCCTCGTCTATTCGTTGTCTTACAGTTTCAGTTAAAGCAGGTACACTATCTTCTTTGGTCTACCAGACTCTTCTTTCCTTCCAACACTTCCAGTTTTTCGAAAATTGCTGACTAAATTCTTAACCAAAACATAAAATTTTCGGTACCTATGTAATAATTTCATTGGGATACCTTTCTCGGAATTCCACAAAACAAGGAGGAATCGAATAGGTCCATTCTCCGTCAACTTGAAAGCCGTTCCGAAAGTAAGATTCAATAATGAATGCTCTTTGAAATGTATAAAAAATCATTTTAACAATCTGTCAGATTCGTATCAAAAAAATATAACTAATTTATCTGACATCATAAACATTCCTTTAGTCTAGTAAAGATGTGACTTTTCATTCCACAGCCCGCTGAGGTTCAGCTTTTTTTGGATCTCTTGATATATTGGATTAGTAAAGTTCTCCATGTCCATAATAGAAATCTTTACAATCTTTGTATGGAATATTATAACTCAATTCACGAAGCTGACAATCAAACTCTCCCGGATCAGTTCTGAACATTAGATTGTCATAATCGTTGACTTAGTAATCGTATTCGAGAAACTAAATACGTCTAATTTCCTAGGGAACAACATGCAGTTTTCTTTGAGGTTTACTGTCGATGGTTAATGTATTCAAATATTAATCTGATAGATGAGCAAAGAATTAAGAACACAGCTAATTATAACCAAAAGTATTACAACGTATAGTAGATGTAACAGTAAAGCCGGTTACAAGTAATTTTCATGTTGAATGTTTATGTTTGCACGATAAAGAAATTTTAGATTAATTAAAAATACGATGTAATTTTCACAAAGTGGTTGAAGGAGTTAAAAGACAGTATAAACTACTTGGACAAATTACAGAATGGAAACGAAAAAAGAATAATCTGTATTCACATTTGTTGAATACCGTATGCAAACCAAGGTCGACGAGTGTGGTACTGTGTTTCACTATGTACTGCAAATTTAAAAAAAAAACAAAAAGGATGAACCAGTTAATTGGACATTAAAAATATGTCTTTCTGAGGCTTCCCAAAAATATAATATTGAAAAGGTTAGAAGCAACCGCTTTGAAAAATGTTGAGAATCTCACAGATTTATAGATTTATGAAATTTGTGTGGCGAAGAATATGAGTCTTATGACAACTACGAATATGGTTGGTGATTATTCGGATCTTTAAATACACATGCTAACAAAAGTACTAACGCCAATTTTATGAAAGGTTGTTCTAGTATGAAAATGGAACTTAGCAATCTGATCATGTAACTGTATCTCAGAATGCATACTTTATGTCATAACACGGCTGGTATACTTTTTTAAGAAATAACCCAGCAAAGCGTGGTGCGTAGCCAATGGGTTCAACTGTCTCTATAAGGCGACGGCTGTAAACTGCTGAAGTACATTTTAAATCAAACTTGCAACTACTAAAAAATTATGAAAATACAGAAGCTTACTATGATATAAATATTGTTTCTGTAAGGCGGCTTTATTTGATACTCTTAAGATACATTTTACGGGAACAGAATTTTTCAAGTTTTTCAGTTTATCAAATTTGTGTCTGAATTTAAGTGAAAACGAACTTATATTTGATGGAATTACTTTACATAAGTATTATGTGAATTATACGTACCACGAAAATTTTATTATCGTTAGATTAATAAGTTGTATATTTCCAGTATTGCCTATTGTCGTCAGAATGATTGTTTTATTTAGAATATTTCCAGGTGCAAAGAAATTAGTCACTTTTAAATGAGTCAATACAAATGTATTTTAATGAAAAGCTTTTATGTGGGGTGTTTTGTAACTAAAGGTATGAAAATGTTATCCAAACAAACATTCCTGCTTTACGAAGCAAGCCAACTATCTGATTTTTCATTTAAGGGAACGGTTTTTTAGGTTTTGTATTTAGTCGTTAAATTTAAGAATGTAGGCGTAAACCGTTTGTGAATTTGAAATTTTATATATGTAGGTTCAACTCATACTAAAATGTTTGTTCGCTTGAATGACCATCTGTTGGCTGTAATTGTTGCTTCCGGTACAATTAGAAATAATTAAATTCAATTATTTATCAAAAAAGATTAATATATAGGGGTAGCTAAAAGTTCTTTAAATAATTACAGTTTAAATCACTGTTTTCAGTAAACTATATCTTTTCGAATAAACCCAGCGTAGAAAAAGAACTAAAGAAAAATTTACGTAACCTCTTCCGAAGCAGTGAGTAACATTTAAGCTTCGTGTATTCGAACTAAAGAATATTACCCAGTTTTCAAAATTAACGAATTTTTTTGTAGTTACATAAGAATTTCAGTTAAGTGAATATTTAATTATTCTTTAAGTTTAACGATATACATACTTCGGAGGATTGCATACAGTTTTTGTTAGGGAAATCCAGGTAAAAGAGTAACAAGAAGGCTCCCATAAATAGTGTTTCGGAGTTGTAATAATAAAAAAATTGTTTTTCTAAGATACGATGATTCCCAGTAAAATTAATTTTCCAATGGTTAATTTCTTTATTAATTAATCAATATTCTATATAATAATTTTTTAGAGTATGAGTTTGCCCGAAGATAGTACGTACCAACTTTCCTATTTCAAAAAGGAAAAACAGATATAGTATACCGTACAAATCAAAATAAAAATCCACATATAATAATTATTATATCTTTATTCCGATACTTTATTTAATCTTTATTGGAATTTTTATTTTTGTTCAAGAATGCGGAATCTCCAGTTTAAAAATAATTTTTGGAATTTGAAAAATCAATAATCAATTCCGAAGCTTCACAAGCTGGTTTAGCGGTATTTTTCCAAGCAGCACTCTTTGGATGATTTTTCAGTAACAATTTTTCTCGTACCTTTTTACTTTCCCATACCTTATAGGTATAGGGTATTACTTTCCCATACCTTATAGGTATAGGGTAAGTATTGAAATCATGAAAATTTTCGAAATCGAGATTTTAACGGATATATCCGTTTTGGGTCTCTAGGAACCCAAAAAAGTG
>JABXWE010006558.1:0-56523 GCA_014611495.1 Limonius californicus | reverse complement strand
TATTGTTTTGTAGTATACAAGCTTGCACAACGACTGTAGTGTCTTTGGAATCGTTTAAATCTATCTGTTGCACTCTAGGTTTCGTCTGTTGCTGTTTGAAGTTCTAATGGTTCTCTCATTCCTTTTCTATGGCGTGAAGCTTCCGATGCTCCGTCTACTTTTACTAGTGTCTATAGCAGGGGTGGCCAACAAGTCGATCGCGATCGACCGGTCGATCGCGAAGTCAATTTTGGTCGATCGCGAAGCCAACCTGGCAAGAGCCGTCGGGTTACGAGTGAAACAAATTAAATCAAGATTTTCAAGTTTTTACGTTATTTGTGTTTTCTGTTCTAAATTTTTTTTTCAACTCTAGATAGGTGAAGTCCACTAAGTCGTATCATTATTGAATTATTTGAATGACTTGACATTTCTTCACAAATTTTTTGTGTGCTTTAATGAGAGGTAAACACTACTTTGTAGCCCATATCTAAATTTTATAACTTTCAAAACGGCGGCTAGGCGCCATCTTGAACTATTTTTTTAAATGGCAATGGGGGTCGAGTAACACCTCATTTGAAAGATATTTTAATTTTGCGTCTGATCCTCGAGTTTCATAAAAAATATTCATCCAGAAAAAAATGACAGATGATTGAAAATAACAAGTTTATGGAAAAAAGAAGGCACCCGGAAAATTTTGCGATTAGGGGTCCGGATATGTTGTTAGCCTCGTCAAAGACAACAACTTTCCCTTATGCCACTTTTCCGTAGCTCGTACCGTTCGGCCGCCAGGGGCGTCCAAAGTCGAAATACGAATTGACGTCCAGCACGTGTCCACGTCATCGCAGCGGGTAGGTCGCGATCCGAATCTGTTCGTATAAGTACGGCGCATCGACGGCCGGTTCTAGCATCCCTGAAGAGGGCGCGCGGGACGCCGGCTAAATTTTTATGCCGATTTTTACGTCATTTTTCGACGTTTCGGCGTCCCGATAATTCTTTAGTTAGAGACATGCAAACAATCTTCCCGTTAATGTTCGGGTCATAAAATAAATTCTAATCTAATCTGTATTTACCTGTAGCGAATTGGAATTAATAAATATTTTTAATAATTACTCATGTTGTTTTAATTCCCCTGGACATGAGTTTTTTGGTCCGTTAAATATATATACCTAAACATAGTATGTATATCACAGCTCCCCCCACTTAGACTACGCCTATGACAACAAGTCGATCGCGACACATTTTTAAGATATAAAGTAGATCTTATGTACACAAAAGTTGGCCACCCCTGGTCTATAGAACTGCCTGTCTCCTGTCTTATTTTATTGGAGGTTAGTACTTGTAGGCTATATTTTACCCTTTAAATGGATGAACTATGGTTTTGGTTCTATTACTGGTCCAAACATCCGTACCATCCATAACGTCCTTAGCATCCAAGAGCTTGACATTCGCCAAATCCCATAGTAGGCAATTGACAAAGGTGGTCCCCAGCCATTGGTTTGTCTTTTGTCTGGGGATATGAGTTGCAGAAATCATTCACATTGCCTAATTTCGGTGAAGAATTGCATTGGATATATTTCCTGCGAAAGTTGCCAATGATTTCCTGCTCTAAAATATGTAAATGTTTGGGTATTGAATATACTTAACTGACTGATATCTACCTCTATTATATAAAAGCATTCCTTATAGAAAAAATAAATAAATCGATAAGTACCTCTAGATGAATTAAAAATTCTAGATTTGATATTATAGATACATGTTACTATATTTTAATAGCTTTGTTGTACCTTTATTGTTTTAATATTTAAAAGTTTTTTATATGAAACCAGCAAAATCAGTGCTTTCAGACGTAGTTTAGATGGGAGGAGGGAGGTTAACCTTCATTTGCAGCAATCTGAATCAAAAAGTAATACAATATTGAAGAACAATTTAAACCCCATTTATGCTTACATGTGCACATTCCTTGGGCTGTGCCTTTATTTTCGTAAATTTTTCACGATTAGCTTTTCAAAAATTAATGATAAATGGAATATATCATTCGTTATAATATAACATTACTTTTTATTTGGAACGATATAGAAGTTCTTTCGAAAAGATAATCTTTACTAAGCTAAACACCTTTATACTTTCCTACTTTGCATTCGTCTCTCTGATTACGAGTATTTATGTATTACAAAATTGAGAGAAATATTCTCAAAAGAGACTTGCCATGGATCAGGTCTTTTAAAATCTAGGTATTAATACAGAAACTTTTGTTCCTGTAGATAAATCGATATTAAAAATATAAACTATTAATTTATAAAACAAGAAATAATATAACATACATAATATTAGAATATTTTTTAGTGACAAATATAGGTTCTATTTTACCAGCATGCATATAATAGGCTTATTTTAAACACTATCATACTAACAAAAAATTGAAATCCTTGATGTAATGATAATTCGCTTAAAAAACCTTTGCATTATGTATTAAATACATCTAAATTATACCAAATGTTTCGCCTGTCAAATCGAGATTAGTAATCTTCTCTCTATTCATCATCATCATTAGCCTACAGCATCCCATTGTTGGCCAAAGGCCTCCCTCACATTGAGGGGTGTTGTGAATATTATTGCAATACCACATTTACCGTTCATACTATTTAATAATAGTTTTTTGGGTTAATATAATTTTTTTTCTGTAAGATATTTTTCCGAAAATTACTGCTATTGAAAATGTAGATTCAACGTTTTAAATTGTTTTCTCTAAAAAGTGATGTCACCTCTGGCATGATTTGGCAAACTTTTGCAAATTGTCCTTTAATTAGGAAGCAGAATTAGAAAGAAGGTATAATTTTTTAAAAAGATAATACTTAAATTTGTATAGTTACATTTAACAAATATATGGAAAAATATATGCTGATGTTAAACTACTCCAGTTAAATTTATTGAGATTTACTTAGGAAGACAATAAAATCTGAAATTAATCAGTAATTTAAATTTTCTAACAACTCCCATTCTTTTATTTTTTTTTGTATCCTCCGTATCAATTTGGTTAAAATTGTTAGTACCATTTATACAAGCTTCTGCCTTGCTTACGTCTTATGTTAAAGAACATTTTCTTGAAGATTTTTTTCTAATCAATCCATATTTTGACGTTTTTCTTAAAAGTAGGCTTTCATTATTATTTCTTTTTCTCAATTGCACTATTCCTAAAAAACTTAATTTGACATTTTTTAATTGTCGCAAGGAATCTGCAACCCCAGAATATCGCTCAACCCATGTTGTACACGTCCCTGTACAATTCAGGACATTTTCTAAACCAATAAGTGACTTGCAGAAAACACACTAAAGACTACATAGAATGTAACACAGTAACACCCAAAGGCGTAAGCTAGAATGAAAAGATTTAATACGTTCAGTTATGTTGGGACTTTTTCTTTCAATCATCATGCTTGGCAAACAAAGTCAATACAAATATTATTAACCTACTATAGGGATCGTAGTGATTTTAATATAGGGCATGAACTAATTTTACAGTAACATATAGAAGTAGTGGCGGTACAATGACCACAATGACAATTTCACCGATACTAACGGCTGACGATACAAACATACGCAGTAATTGCCACTCCACAGCAAAAATGGTTGCCTTGCATTTTTATTAACGTATTCTTGGTAATGGCTGCTGTCAATTCAACTTGGCAGTTAAAAGTCTGTGTCTCAGTTAACTGTGATTGCCAAATTAAATAATGGATCCTCTGAATAATATATTGGTAATATGGAACAAAGCTCATATTGAAGTTGAAGTGGAACCTAATTGGATTTTAGCAGAACTAAAATATGTAATATGCAAGAAGACTGGGATAAAACCGTTTCGTCAAAGATTCATTAATCTCAAATTGAATGGTATGTACAAACTAACTTTGCTATTTTTGGCTTTTTACGCAGTATTCAAATTATAGAAAACAATATACCGGATACTTGTAAATTAACTCAACTAGAGATCGTTAACAACTCTATGCTACTATTGGATGGTAACTTGAATGAACAAGAGCCCAGTACAAGTGGAACATCCGATCGTCCTGCTCATGTTGCTCCACTTACAAAACAAAAATGCCTTTAGAGGAAATCAACATCGCAATTGAATAAGAAAATCTTGTCATTCAAAGTCATCCACGTCCTGATAAGAATCTTCTAGTCCTGGATGTAGATCACGCAAGCTACAGGGTACAGAGCAGTAAGACCTTACATGCAACAATTCTTGACATCTTTCTACAAAGAGGATGACACTATAATCTGGTCTGCTAAACACATCGGCGCCATCATGCACAAGATACATGTTCTTGATATTAAAAACAACCCTTACTAGACAATACTGTCGTACTTTGATCGCTATCAGATGATTTCGGTGCCAATACCAGGCTCACGCAAGGTAAATGTATGTTCTTAAATTTTCTATACAAGATTCTTCATTTTTGAAGTATTTCTAGGTAAAAGATCTTGAAGCAGTGTGGCTTCGGTTTCCAGAATATAATTACAAGAACATGGTGATCTGCAATAATCAATCGAAGAATTATTTCATGAATCCAGCTAATGGGATACAGATTACGTGCTATTCTTATATCAATTATGAGAACGACAAAGAATTGATATGTTTGGCTAAATATTTAAAGTACATTACCAATTTTTGTGATGTATCTTCTATAAATTTGCTTATTATAGCTGCTGATGATAAAGACCTCAAGATAATGATGGGCAGGCTACCAGGAATTGGCCAAAAGTACGGTTTATGAAATCAATAAATTGAAGACCAAGGCAATGAACTCCGACTTAGTAAACGAGAACCCCAAAACTTTCAGAGATCGGTTAGATATGGGGTGATGAAGATCTTCGAATACCTTGGATCTGTTGTAACCAGCTCAGGCCAATGTTAACCGGAGATTCTTAGACGACTGACTCTAGCTTGCTCTGTAAGCACAAAACTTACTGAGATGTCGAAACACTCCAACATATCTCCACAAGAGTGGTGCGATCACTCATCTTCCCCATAGAAATTCATGCAACAGAGATGGGGAAACTTAAAAAGGCGGACAGAAAGAGAACTAGTACTTCTGAAATGTGGGCTTATACAAGAGGGTTACGCATACCCTGTACGGTTCATAGAACAAACCAATCTATTCTTGAGGAACTCTTCATTAAAAAAATGATTATGTTTCTGATATAGAACAAAAACGCTAGAGATATTTTGATCATCTTATTGGAAGAGAAAATGCAATGAAAATGTTAGAAATCCAAGATAAAATGGACGGACGAAGACCAAGAGGCTGATCTTTGATGAGGTGGTTAGGCTAAAACAATATCACGATCGGTCAAACCCTACAAGAAGCTACTCAGCACGAAATAGAGCAGTATGAAAAGGAATGGAATAAGCATCCAGATAAATCCAACATTCTACATTTAACATAGAAGCATCTAGGCTACTGTATTGCAATAGCTTAGGTGTACCTACCACTATTGTTTTTATATTTAAGCAGGTTTAAATGGGGGGTTAACCTCTATTTTTAATAATCGAGGATAATACAAGAATACGGACTTATTTCAACCCTATATATGTTTACATGTGCACCTCCCTTGGGCTGAGCATTTATATCCGAAAATTTTATATTTTTATTTGTTTTAAAATATGGCACGGTTGTTTGCATGCGTCTCTCTAATTGCGGGGATTTATTTATTACAAAATTGAGAGAAATATTCTTAAAACTATTCGTTGCTCCAAGATTGCTATAGTTTAGCTCTTTTAAAATATAAATCTCTACATAAAAAACGTACGGCACTTAAATAAAAATCAAAAATATAAATTATTCATATATAAAACCAATGAATAATGAGCACAAGTTACTAAAGTAAATTTTGTATGCAGAGCTTATGGTAAGAAATATAAATTTGCAGCCTTTACCAAATTTTTCATTTCCTCAAAGTAAATGCATTATTATTTATTTAATAGGTATTACTCTGAACATTATCAATATAACTTAGGATTCTTCAAACATGAAAAAATTGGAACTACAATTACAAATTGGGCCTGATTTACTAGTAAACATACGATGCAGCGTAATATCATATTGTCACTAAATAAATTGGAACGGCTGATTTCGTATTTAATGCATTCAAGAAATGATAATCTAAAAAAAGTTCCGCCTGTCAAATCTACAGTAGCAATCATCTTTATATTGCAATACCACATTTACCGATTATACTATTTGATAATAGTTCTATTTCTGAGAAGTATTTCTCCGGCGAAAATTATTGTTGCAGAAAACGGAAATTCAATGTATTAAATCAGAGAGACTTGTTTGTGAAAATTTTTTAGGGCCAGTCATACAAGTTACTTCGGTAGGGACTTATGTTAGGGAACATTTTCTTTAAAATTACCTCCAAGAACTAATAAAATTTCTTAAACACCCAATAAAATGTTATCAATATTTCGACATTATTTTTAACAGTCCACAAATTGGGCCTGATTTCCTAGTAAACATATGATGCAGCTTAGTCGAAATAACTACTTCAAAAGTATTATGACGTGCAACATCATATTGTCACTAAATAAATTGGAACACCTGATTTTGAATTTAAAATTACCTTCAAGAACTAATAAAATTTCTTAGACACTCAATAAAATGTTATCAATATTTCGACATTATTTCTAACAGTCCACTTTTATTTTTTTCGCAATATACATTTACTTAAAAAAAATTAATTTGACAATTTTAATTTCCCAAGTGTACTGCAACACCATGATGTCACCAAACACATGGGTTGCACCCGTCCCTGTACGATATATCTAACCCAGAGTGTAATAAATTACTTCTAGCAAACGCATAAAACGACTACATGAATTGTAACACAGCAACCCCTAAAGGTGAAAACTAGAATGTAATGATTTAATAGTTTCAGCTACACCAGGACTTATTTTTTTCAATAATCTTGCTCAGAAAATAATGTCGCAGAATTATCCAATAATAGTCATTTTAGCATTCAGATATGAACCTCTTTTATAATAAAATATTGAACTAGCGACAGTACAATACATACGCAATAATTGCCAATCGCCGGCAGAAAACGGTTGCCTTACATTTTTATTAATGCTTTTATGATAAAATACTTTTCATTAATTTTATATTTCTAAAAATTATTCAGTAGGTAGGGTTCCTTCAGAAGATTACGGAACAACACTTTTACATCGATTTGATATTGTACAAGTTGGCAATGGCTGCTTTAAACTCAAAATGGGGGTTAAAAATCATAGTGGCTGTGTCTGAGTTAACTGTCATTGTCAAATTAAATAATGGATCATTTGAAAAAGATATTGGTAATATGGAACGAAGCTCATATTGAAGTTGCAGTGGAACCTGAATGGACTCTGGCAGACCTAAAGTATGAAATCTGCAAGAAGACTGGGCTAAAACCGTTTCGTCAAAGATTCACTAATCTCAAATTGAAGGGTATGTATAAACTAACCTTGCTAGTTTTGGTTTCTTACGCAGTTGTCTGACAAATTATAGAAACCAATATACCGGATACTTGTAAATTAACTCAACTAGAGCTAGTTAACAATTCTATGTTGCTATTGGATGGTAACTTGTATGAAGAGGAGCCCACCACAAGTGCAACATCCGATGGTGCTGCGCATGTTCCTCCACTTGACAAATCAAATATGCCTTTACAGGAAATCAACATCGCAATTGAACAAGAAAATCTTGTCATTCAAAGCCATCCACGTCCTGGTAAGAATCTACTGGTCCTGGATGTAGATCACGCAATCTATGATTGCTCAGAGGACGGCAAAGCTGCAGGGCACAAAGCAGTAAGACCTTACTTGCAACAATTCTTGGCAACTGTTTACAAAGAGTATGACATTATAATCTGGTCTGCTACACACATCGGTACCATCATGCGCAAGATGAAAGTTCTTGGTATTAAAAACAACCCCCACTACACGATATTGTCGTACTTTGATCGCTGTCAGATGATTTCCGTGCCAATACCAGGCTTAGGCATGGCTAATGTATGTTATTAAATTTTTCTATACAAGATCCTTCATTTTTAAAGTGTTTGTAGGTAAAAGGTCTTGAAGCAGTGTGGCTTCGGTTTCCAGAATATAATTACAAGAACACGGTGATCTGCGATGATCAACCGAAGAATTATTTCATGAATCCAGCGAATGGGATACAGGTTATGCGCTATTCTTATATCGATTATGAGAATGATAAAGAATTGATATATTTGGCTAAATATTTAAAGTACATTACCAATTTTTGTGATGTATCTTCTATAAATCACCATTTCTGGATGGAATGTATCAATATTACAATTTAAAGTTCATTTTTCTATTACATGTACTGTGCAGATAACTTTGTTTTGTCGTTTTCACTATGTTATTGCATTGTAATTGCTGTTTAATACCAGTGCCTGTATCACAGAAACGCGGTGTTATTATGTATGGCAGAATATTTAATGTATTCTGTATTTATTATTGAGATGTATCGTTTCATAGAATCACTGTGTTCAATAAGAATTGTATGAGTCTAACTTACTATTTATTATTTGTTGCTTATCAATTATTCTTATATAGCCTGTGATATTATTACTTTGTAAAAATTTGAATGTAAACTAAACGTTTTAAATGGTTTGTCGTATTTAGTCGTTGTAGTATAAAGCTTATAGAAATAATCCTTCAAACTAATCTCAAAATAAATTAAACAATCATTCATTTAAAATATCATGAAGGCTCAGATTTATTGTAATATTACTAGAATATCACATATGTGGTATTTGCTAAAACACTGTGTACACATTGTAATCATTTATGTATAGAATCAATATCTCTAATCCGTCACCAAATGTGCTGCTATCGCTTAGGGTACTACTAGATTACAATATATACAAACTAGAAAAAACCATTTCTTTTGACCCTTAAGATATGAGAAAATAATAATTGAAAATTTGACCCAAAATTGTTTGAGTACCGCAGGATAATAACAAAAATGTGAGTTCAAAGACATGTTATGCAAAGGAGAGTAAGATAGAAGTGCAAAAAAATCTTATCACCTGCCACAAACCAATACTATTAGGTAGGTCAGTAATTTCTATTCAGTCTGTTGTTGTTATCACAAGTCAGACAAGATTTACGTGTTTGCCACTTTGGATTTAATTAGGTAATAACCTTCTAGAGCTTAAATGCATTTTTTATGTATCATCAGCAGTTCTCAAACAAAATTTTATTTTATTTTTTAATTCAAAAAAATACTTAATGATTTTTGAAAAATGAATAGTACCATTGAATTCTACTTGAGCCAATCTATTACTGGTTTAAATATTTGTACCTATTTCTGATACACCCTGTATATTAGAAGAACGTAAAAGTTGTTGATTATATTATTTTCTATAATGTTAAAAAGATGAAAATATCACAGATCGTTGATTACCAATTGCCTTTTGGAAGTTTGAGGTGATAAACATAGATCTAATGAAGGAATAATGAAAAAACTTTGAACGTATATTAATGAATCCTGCCATCTTCCATCGTCACAACTCTTAAAGTTTTCTATTGCAGTAGCTTTGTTGATATATTAATTTATCCATCAGGCCCTTAACCTACGCTACTGCTGTTCGCTAAATTAATAAATTAGCCAAATTTGCAATTACATAAGATTATGAGCTCTTTTTGGAAAATATTCCTAGGAAAATTATGATTCTAGCCAATTCAATATTTTTAAATTCGCCTGCTACATATGAAATGGCTGCTATTTTCAAGTTAAAGTTGATAATAGAACGTTCTTTCGAAACGTATTAAAACATTTTCATCATATTTCATCGCATAATTCTTGTATACCTTAAATATACAATAAGAATGTGTCACCACAAAACTTTTTGAATTACAGTCTCCGCAGGAGTATGTTGTTGTCAGGTTTAAATTAAACTCGGGCGATGCTCTACGTCTTTGCACACCCGCAAATCAACTTTTTGTTAATATATCTAGACAGATTATTCCCGAAAACCAATTTAGTGGCACATCACATAAATTTTTCAATTTTTTTTTATTATTCGCTATTGTAGTAGAAATTGCAAAAATGGTTAAGGATTTTTTATGTGCCCATTCAACCTTCTTCGTCTTCGGTTTTATTGTGAACACCAAGAATAAGAGGCGCTGCACATTGGCGTTTATTACACGAATAGACGCACAATTTATATTTTTTGTTGTGAAATCTTAGCAATATCACATCACTCCAATCTTTTGTATATGTAGGGTTTACTTTTAATTATACTATTATAATAATCCTAGTGAAAAGCTAAATTTTTTATATACATACTGTAATTCACATTTAAAAAGGGTAATGACTTAATATTGCGGTTAGGGAGTTCGGTTTCGATTTTAATAAAACTTGTTCTCTCATAATGTTAAATTTTTTTCTGCAAAAAGGGTAATAAGAAAACTCTATTCTCCCTATTTTTCGAAAATGTACTATTTCCCAGTGCTGTCAAAAATCTCATTTTTAAGAACAGACTTTTGATTTCGAAAAGAATTGCAGTATTTCTGCAATCTAGAATCGTTTTAAGGTCAAGAAACAGAAATCGCTATCAGTTTCTTTGAATCAAAAATTTCGGTACTACAGAATATAAGAACGGGCAAATATACCCACTGTTCGAAATTCGGTTTGACGAATTAGGTGCAGAAATATTGATTGTAGGAAAAAACCCCAAGGAATAAATCCACAGAAAAAAAATCCAAAGAAGTGATTATAACTTTAAATAGCCAAACCTGAACTTACCAAGGGGGCAGGAGACAGGAATCAGGATCTTAGAAAGTATTAAAGCTTCTACTAAAGAGGCTTCTTCTAACCCCCGAGGACAATAATTCAATACCTAACCACCAATTTGGCTTCAGACAGATGCACCCTACAATCGAGCAGACCCATAGAGTTGTACAGAAAATCAATGATACCTTTGAAGCCAAACAATACTGCTCGGCGGCATTTTTAGATATCACACAAGCGTTTGACAAGGTGTGGTATGCATGACTTTTGTATAAACTACGATCACTTATCCCGCTAAGCTACTTCCTAATCCTTAAATCCTACCTACATAATAGACACTTCCTGGTAAAAGTTGAAACTGAATGTACAGAACTATCACCAATTAACGCTGGAGTACCGCATAGCAGTGTCCTTGGGCCGCTTGGACCTGGTATACATTGCAGACCTGCCGACTACACCTGAAGTCCTAACAGCAACCTTCGCGGATGACACTGCAGCTCTAGCTACCGATAGTGGTCATATCATTGCCTCACAGAAACTGCAATCAAATTTACTACTAATTGAAAACTGGTTAAAGAAATGGAGAACTAAAGCCAATAAGACCAAGTTCGTCCATGTAACCTTCATCACACGTAAAGAAACTTGTCCTCCGGTCCATATAAACAACAGACAACTACCACAAGAAGAAGAAGTAAAATACCTCGGGATGTATCTTGATAGAAGACTTACCTGGCGTAAACACATTTTTACAAAGCGAAAACAACTAGGAATGACCCTCACAAAAATGTACTGGTTACTCGGACGGAAATCCCAACTCAGCTTAGACAATAAGATCCTGATCTACAAAACAATAATCAAACCCATCTGGATGTATGGTATTCAGCTTTGGGGTACGGCTTCTACGTCGAACATAGAAATATTAGAACGCTTTCAATCGAAAGTATTGCGCACGATAGTAAATGCCCCATGGTTCGTGCCAAACACCTCCAAACTTCCACCGTCAAGGAAGAGATTTGCCGACACAGTTCTCGATATAGTGCTCGACTTGGTGCACATCCAAATAATTTGGTAGTGAACTGAATGAACCAACCTATTAACCCTAGGAGGTTACAAAGACATGTACCAAATTATCTACCCACTAGATTTTGAATATTTATACAATTAGTTTAGTTTTTAAGTTTTAGTTTGTAAGACCTTTACCCTGAAGTCACAACAGACCTACAAGCCTATTGTTCCAGGAGTATTCTTCTGAGCATTCTCCTACATGCCAATTGTATCCAACACACAATTTGCTGAATGTGTCTGTATAGATTGCAAATAAAATGGGATAATAAAAAAAAGAAGAAAGTTTTAATAGCTTTTGAGAAATGTTTATCTAAAGATTAGTTTCTTTCCATTTACTTACTGGAGTCATTACGAGTCATTAGTAAGATTTTGCATTCTATTATGTACTTCTTCACCCTTAATTGCACATATCATTAACAAGGTATAGACCATTGTTTGCTAATCCTCCAAATCTAGACGTTAATTTGTTTTGCTGATCAATTGCAATTCTTATAAATCTAGGAAAAATGTGAAACCCATTAGAAAACAGATATAAATGTAGAGGACATAGATTTCTTAGTTTCCATTCTGGTTTACTACGGTGTTATACGGTTTGAGTTTGTTCAATATTTCAAAATGGAAATAATTACTTCAAATAAGGGCAACGAAAAAATATATTTACAAGGGTATATGTATGTATTACACGTCTAGTGCAAGAGTTTTATACGATGGAGGTGCTCCAAATATTCTTCATTGAGATGCGAAGCGATATTAAAAACAACGCTGGATAAAAAGACCCTGTAGTGGACAAAGTTCACAATCATCCAGCAGATGCGGAGAGTATCACCGTTGTAAAGTGGATGGAGAGGATGAAAGGCAAAAATCAGTTCAGCCGGTCCAGCTGAAATTTTTGCCAGGGGAGTAGCCGCTTTGGATAATACTACGAAGGCCTGTATGCCAATCGAAGAGTCTGCGAAAAGAACGTTAATAAATCAGAAAACTAAAAATAACCCCGGATGCACTAACTGATCTTCGAGTAGAAGGTATTTATTATTGCTGTCTTTTTTTGTATCTCTTTTGCAACCTGCATCATATGGAAACTTTTTTTATTATTTCACTTAGAAAATAAGTAATTAGGATAATTGTCCCTGTTTGTTTTAAGACAAAAAAGATGTAATGTTATCTATTTTCTAGGTGATTGGTGTACAACCGGCGATCCAAGATATGGTTGGTTCCTTCTGCATGACAATGGCCCGGATTCTGAAGAAAGAATAGTAATATTCGCTACTGATGAATGTCTTCGACTTTTATCTACGGCCTCGGCATGGTACACGGACGGAAATGTTCATTTAGCTCCAAGACTCTTCCAACAACTGTATGTAATACGAGTAGCTATTGATACGGTATTTATCACTGCAATTTACGTTTTGTTACAATGCAAGAGTTAAAATACGTAAGAAGATATGCTCCATGTTATTATGGAAAAATGTCTACTAGAAACTTATATCCAGACCCATTAACTGTAAACATGGGTTTAGAACGTGCTATCATGCAAGCTGCAAAAGTTGTATTTGGTGATCAAATCGTTACTCGAGGTTGCTTTTACCACTTAACTCAGAGTACCCACCGGAAAATTCAATCACTGGGTTTAGAAGTAACATACAGGGAAAGTGAAGAGTTTAATTTGTTTTGTGGCATGCTGGACGGCCTTGCGTTTTTGCCTCTTGAAGATGTACGTCGGGGCATGATTTATTTACGCACTATTATGCCTGCAACAGCGGCAGAATTAGTAGATTATTTTGATGCTACGTACATTACAGGAACATTTCCTCGGGGAGGTAATCCTAACGTACGGCCTATGAGGTTAAGAAATATTCTACCTTTGTTTCCTCCAGAAAGGCGGAATGTCCACGCTACAACACTCGCAGCGGAAGACAGAACCAACAACCGGGTAGAGGGGTGGAACAATCGCTTTTCCAATATAGTTGGACACAATCATCCAACAGTGTGTATTTTAATAGAAAAAGTGAGACTTGAAATCGCTGCTGATGAAACAAAATTAGCCCAGCAGAATGTAGGTGTCTTATCCGGCAGATACGAAACTCTGCAAAACCAACATTACAGGAACATTTCCTCGGGGAGGTAATCCTAACGTACGGCCTATGAGGTTAAGAAATATTCTACCTTTGTTTCCTCCAGAAAGGCGGAATGTCCACGCTACAACACTCGCAGCGGAAGACAGAACCAACAACCGGGTAGAGGGGTGGAACAATCGCTTTTCCAATATAGTTGGACACAATCATCCAACAGTGTGTATTTTAATAGAAAAAGTGAGACTTGAAATCGCTGCTGATGAAACAAAATTAGCCCAGCAGAATGTAGGTGTCTTATCCGGCAGATACGAAACTCTGCAAAACCAACATTACAGGAACATTTCCTCGGGGAGGTAATCCTAACGTACGGCCTATGAGGTTAAGAAATATTCTACCTTTGTTTCCTCCAGAAAGGCGGAATGTCCACGCTACAACACTCGCAGCGGAAGACAGAACCAACAACCGGGTAGAGGGGTGGAACAATCGCTTTTCCAATATAGTTGGACACAATCATCCAACAGTGTGTATTTTAATAGAAAAAGTGAGACTTGAAATCGCTGCTGATGAAACAAAATTAGCCCAGCAGAATGTAGGTGTCTTATCCGGCAGATACGAAACTCTGCAAAACCAACTGCATGCATTGTGCGAGCAATATGTAGCAGTTGACAAATCTTTAGAAGATTTTGTTAGAGCCATCGGCTACACCATTAGGTTTAGATAATTTATTATGTACGCTTATAAAATATTGTAGATTATATTATACTAAATACATTGAATAAATATTGACTTTAATCTGAGACTGTTGATTATTTGGATTTTGTCCTGGATTTTTCCTATGGATTTTTTTCCTTGGATTTTTTCCGTGAATTTTTTTCCTTGGGCCTTTTTTCCGCCTACCAGAAATATTAGGCATTTGAATTAATTGCGTTTCTAAGCGGTTAACTGCAGCTTTGCAGTAATACGTTTGACACAGAATTTGATCTATTGCATCAATTCCCTGAACAAGTAAATAGAATTTTAAACTGGGTAGACAGACTTCAAGGAATCTGTAGAATCCATATTTGTATATTACACAGATGTATATGGTTCCTTGTGCTTCCATGTTAGCGCTAAGGAGAAGCACGTGCTTAGCAGTGGGACAAAGAGGCTATTAACGTCATCGACGTCGACACGATAAAAACTAACCTTCGAAAAGTACAAGTAACATTGAAACTGTTCTGAAAATTAAGTTTTAAAACTTCATTGAACATTATACAAGCAGTTTCTAAAAGGTCTGTACAAAACGCTACCACATATCATAATAAGACGTTTTAACTCAACATAATTATATATGAAAGTGGACGGTTACGATCACTTTTCTGCTAATAATTATGGTGTAGCGGTAGGGTACAAGAATTCCACCGTGTCCGTACATTCCTCGGACGTACGGAATGCGTTACTATAGCAACCAGATTTTCCCAGCGGTAGGAACAATGGAATCAGCTTTCTCCAAGATTATGTTACGTCCTGCTGGGAATCCGTGTATCTTTGAAAGAGGATTTGGATACTACAGCCGCAGAAATGGTATAAGGCGAAAACATACGCATTCCGGAAGAATTTTTCGTTTCCAGTGAACACCACGATCATTCCGATTTTGTTATTAGGTTACGCCAGAATTTCAATGCTATTAGGCCTATCCCCGCACAACGTCATCCAAGAACTTTATCTTCAAGGAGCTGGCAACATGTTCACAAGTATTCCTACGGGATGATGCTGTACGTGTACCGTTACAACATTCCTATAATGGTCCATATAGAGCCCAAAAGACTCTGGTTTTGGCAATTCGTGGTAAGAAAACGACCGTTTCAATCGACAGACTAAAGCCGCTTTCCCTGCCACTGAAGATGGAACCCCACAGCCACCTGCTGCTTACCGAGAGCCAATACCTACAACTTCTCAGGCAAACAAGAACACCTCGCAGTTCTAGCCCCAGATTGTCACCACAGGTTCTGGCCGTCGCGTAAGTTTCCCGGATCGCTTGAAATCGTCAAGTTAACCTTCCTGACGTTATCACTGGCAAAGGGGCGATATAGCGGTAGTTTCCAAGAATTTCACCCTGTCCGTAAATTTCTCGGACCCACGGAAGCGTTACTATAGCATCCAGATTTTCCCAGCGGTACGAACAATGGAATCAGCTTTCTCCAAGATAATGTCACGTCCACTGAGAATGCAAGAGAAGTTTAGAAGAGTATCTCAACAATACTACGACTACCACTCTTTCACCGGCACTATTACAGAGAGGTCGATGGTATTCTAGTTCCAATTCAAGTTGTGCATATTTCCTTATTATTATTTTGTGTTGCCGTTGTTGTATTCGTTTATCATTAAATCTTTTATTACACACTTGGTGTATATTTATTTAGCCCAACAAACGCTAAAATGGTAATAGTTCGACCAATGATTTGAAATTTTCTGTGCATACGTTAGTCATCAAGGTTGCAGGTTAGGGCCTAATTCTGCTGTAATAATTGTACTAGAGACGTCTCCAGTAGGAGGATCAGATACTGTTTCCTACAATATCTTATAATCTATTTTGTTTTTATTATTTTTGTCAAAATAATCTTCACACTTCAAAAGTCGATAAACCCAACCGTTTTGCCCAGCAATGGGACGTGAAAGCCTCTTGACAATATCAAGGACTACTACGATTCACATTCAAATTCTGGAAATGTTGATATTTCGTGCGCGGATTGAAAAAAATTGAAATTTTTTTCCTTTTTTGGATTATTTACTTATTATGATGATAACAATATGTTGGAAGAGAACTACTGTTGGCTAACAATAGACTGAAATAGTTGATGTTAACATCTTGAAAATGCAGTTAAAGAAAATATATCTAGAGACTGGAAATGTCTCTGACAAGTGCCTTAATAATGGCATAGCAACTTTAGGGTATTATTGATAGTAAGAAAATTATTAATAACAAGCGAAACACGTATATTTTGGGTTTCTCAATCTTCACTGAAAACTAAGCTTGTCACATTAAACAAAAAATAACAGTTATACGAGTTGTATCGCAACTGTTACAAACTTGTAAAGTGATTAATATTGGAAATGCAGACACATACAGGTCAAGTAGCTTGATTATTTCCGATTCACATACTCGAATATAAATCTTCGAATCCTTCGGGGCTATTAGTAATAGTGAGTACATGAATTGCATTAGCAGCTGAATAAGTAGAGGTTCAAGTCCTAATTTTCAGAAAACCTCAACAGCCGTAATTTACTAGGTGGGGTTGTTGGCTGAAACCTCAATCGAATTGTACTACGGTTCTACTTAATAACACCGAAGTTTGCAAATTAACTTTGTTGACAAAGTTATCAAATAATTATGTTTAACTTCAATATTCTAATAATCTTGAAACCAAAATTTAATAAGAATTGTAGCAGTCGATTCGAAGATAAGCTGGTTCATACTATGCATTCTGATATATGGTCGTAAGTTTAGGGGCGAAGAGTTGTACAATTTGGAGCAAAAAATGTTAATATGCACATGTCCGATTATAAACAGCTACTCAATAACGAACAAATGTCTTCAGTTAAAATTTATATATTGCATAATAGTTACGTGTACAGCAATTTTGCAATACGGTTTGTTGAATAATCGCGATTATTAACTGTATTAGAATTCACTTTTTACAGTCTAGTAAATAAAAGTTTAAAGGAGTTATGTCAGGCGAATAAGACGGCCAGGCAGTTGGTCCCCCATATCTATGCCAATGTTTCCGGTACTAGTTATTCAGTCAAGTTGTTACCAGACCTACATTGTAGTATGGATCTCCATGATATGCTGAAACAACATGACTATTCCAAATAGTGGCAGTCTTTTGCGGTATTAACACAATATGTTATAACATACGGCTCAATCACTCTTGAAATGCTGTTGAAATATGGTTTGATGAATACAAGAAACAGCGTATCTGTTTGATAGCGCAATGTGACAATCACGAATGTTTTTGCTAAGATAATTAGCCTAAAACTGCTTTTTCCAATCGTCGAACTCTATCAGGAGCATAAGCCCCCAACCTCGCGTTACCATCTGGTTCTGTTTTCTGCTGCACCTCGCAGGTCGTTTTAGATACAGTCTTGGCCTTTTGTTTGCTAAAGTACAGTTCTACTCCATGATGTTTTAGGTCGTCTTCTTTTTCGTGGATTTCGTGGATTACACTATAGTGCTTGCTTCGCTATGTGGTTCTCTTCCCTTCCCAGTGTATGTCCGATCCAGCTCCATTTGCGCTTCTTGATTTCGTTAGCATTCGGTTACTGTTCTGCTCTTTGTCATAGCTCTGCATTAGTTTTCCTCCGGTTATTTGACATTTACAATGCTTCTGAAGCATCTGTAAATGAAACATTGTAGATTGAGTGTTATAGCTCTCGTTACTAGCCAGGATTCATTGCCGTATAATAATACTAACTTGACATTGGAATTAAAAAGTTTCTTGGAGATTTTAGATGATTTCGATTTGCAAGTCAGTTATGCGGAAGCCCCTTGGACGTTGTTAATTCAATATTAATAGCTGTGTATTAGTTGCACATTGACTCGGATTCGTACTTCTTTGGTCTTACTTACTTTTATTAGCATGTCCATTTTTGGCTTCACGTTTTACTTAAAATCTTGGGAATTTTAGATGATTTCCAATTGTAAGTCAGTTGTGCGGAAGGCCCTTGGGTGTTGTTAATTCAATATCAATAGCTGTGTATTAGTTGCACATTGACTCGGATTCGTACTTTGGTCGTACTTACATTTATTAGCATGCCCTTTTTTTTTTGGCTTCACGTTCCACTTAATATCTTGGAGATTTTAGATGATTTCCAATTACAAGTCAGTTGTGCGGAAGCCCCTTGGGCGTTGTTAATTCATTATCAATAGCTGTGTATTAGTTGCACATTGACTCGGATTCGTACTTCTTTGGTCTTATTGACATTTTATTAGCATGTCTATTTTTTGGCTTCATGTTTTACTTAAAATCGTGGAGATTTTAGATGATTTACAATTGCAAGTCAGTTGTGCGGAAGCCCCTTGGACGTTGTTAATTCAATACCAATAGCTGTGTCTTAGTTGCACATTGACTCGGATTCGCACTTCTTTGGTCCTACTTACATTTATTAGCATGCCCATTTTTTGGCTTCACGTTTCACTTAAAATCTTGGAGATTTTAGATGATTTCCAATTGCAAGTCAGTTGTGCGGAAGCCTCTTGGACGTTGCTAATTCAATATTAATAGTTGTGTATTAGTTGCACATTGACTCGGGTTCGTACTCCTTTGGTCTTACTTACATTTATTAGCATGTCCATTTTTGGCTTCACGTTTTACTTAAAATCTTGGAGATTTTAGATGATTTCCAATTGTAAGTCAGTTGTGCGGAAGGCCCTTGGGTGTGGTTAATTCAATATCAATAGTTGTGTATCAGTTGCACATTGACTCGGATTTGTACTTCTTTGGTTTTACTTACATTTATTAGCATGTCCATTTTTTTTCTTCACGTTTCACTTAAAATCTTGGAGATTTTAGATGATTTCCAATTGCAAGTCAGTTGTGCGGAAGCCCCTTGGGCGTTGTTAATTCAATATCAATAGTTGTGTATTAGTTGCACATTGACTCGGATTCGTACTTTGGTCGTACTTGCATTTATTAGCGTGATCATTTTTTTGTTTCATGTTTCACTTAAAATAGGTTGTTTTCTATATCTCGGAAGCTTTGGCTAAATGGATTAACGTCGTCAACATAGTCTAGGTCTTCTAGATGCTGTCATAAATTCCACTGTAAGCTCCATCAATGCACTTGGGTTGCAATTTCGTTGGTTCACTATACAGAGGAATAGGATTCGTGATAAGAAGCACCCTTGTCTTACTCCAGTTTCGACATTTATTTCACTTATTATATTTTTGGAAATTTTGTAGATCTTAAGATTTTCCATGGTTTAGAAAGTTGGACTCTCATCAAAACTATGTGTGATAAACTAGAAGTTTTCGAATTATGGGTGTACAGAAGACTATTAAAAGTACCTGGTGAGACAGAGTTACGGACAACGAAGTATTACCTACAACGATAAAGATAAGAAAGAGAATATTTTGCACACATCATGAGACACAAACGATATCGCGTTCTACAAGTAGTAATGCAAGGAAAGATACAGGGAAAAAGATCAGTAAGAAGGAGAAGAACCTCGTGACTCTGAAACTTACGAGATTGGTATGGAAAGAGTACTACTTCATTGTTCAGAATTGCAGTATCGAAGATCCAGGTAGCCTTAATGATAGCCAACCTCTGTTAGGAGTGGCAATAGAAGAAGAAGAAGCTGAAGATTTTCCACATAGTATTCCTGGTTAGATGGTGGAAGACCTTTTGGAAATCTATAAACACCAAGCATAGGCTAGCTTGGCATTCAACGATCTGTTATACAATTATGTTGATGGTATTTATTTAGTTAATACATGATCTACTGCTACTGAATTCAGCTTCTTCCTATCGCAGTTGTGTTTTAATGCATCTTTATATGTACTCCAATATTAACAGACTAAAAATTTTTGATGAGACAATTGAGCATATTAATACATTTTATTCTAAATTGTAAGAATCATCGCCCTCTACAATTCCGGCCATACCTTTTAGACTACCCTGTGTATACATACATATATACCAACGGGCATATAGTTATTAAATGCCACTTTTCTGGGTTCCTAAAGTCCAGAACGGATATTAGCATAAAAGCTAAAAAATGGAAGCTTGATGGTTAAAGCTATAATCCACATGTTTCAGTAAATGAAAAACAACAGTGTTATAATTGTTAGGAATTTCTCGGAAATTTTTTGATGTAAAAGATGTAAACACCCAGTATATACATATGTATGCACGCGTCCACGCACAGACTTTTTATATTTTTTGCACATTTACGAATGTACGGGAAACTAAAAAAGTATAAAAGCAAAGCAGAAACTAATGGATAAGTTACATTTCCTTTGAAATATACACAAAGAACTTTTTTTTTATTATTACTGCTAGTGCGAGTATTACATGTTAAAACTGCTGTCCTATAATAACATTTCAGTTACACGAAGCTCTAAAAGGTAAATAATGTTCAAAAAAATTACTTTTTATTTTTTGAACTCATATCCGGGCTATGATAATGTTGCAGATTTCTTTTACACCTTGTCTTAAAACATTCTACATTGCACTCATCTGAGTTTTACATTCATGGGGATTCCACTGAAAAACCTTTCGTTGAAATTGGTAGACGGTGAAAAAGCTTTTTTTTTTGATAATCTACGAAAATAATTACAATTTCGGCTCTTTTACTTGGAATAATGCCACTTTCTTATATGATTGTCTTTCCAAATCTCAATAGTTATTTTCAAATAAGTTGAATTGTAAGAGGGAATTAAGGAAGCCTTAGCGAGGACCATGGCAACCCTAGTCGTTGTAGGCGTTACTTCACAAATTGTTTTTATGTGCAGACCTTTAAAAACTCGTAAAGGAATGTTTACAGAACACGTGCGGACAAAATCCAAATCGTGCTGCTAATTAAAAGGAAAAAGTAAACGATTTAAGCGACCGTTTTAACTCGGTGGTGAAGTTAATTTTAAATGGGGAGTTAATTTGAAGTAAAACTGCATAGAACGTGAGAAACAAACCATCTCTTTCCCTGAGCACTAATGATAGTACACGCTGGAAATAGCTTCCTTTCACGTAGATAATTAGGGAGATAAATAATTAAATTAAATAAACGCGACATGTTTGGTTAAACAGACAGTCTCATTAGTAGCTAGACCTCAGTATTCGTATACAACAATTTCACATGAGAAAAACTAAAAATATTATAACGCTTTATTGTAAAATGGCGTATGGGACTGTATAATCCCTACATCGAAGAATTCCTTTTAATGAGTGGAAATCCTGAAGCGTGTAATTCTTAAACCCGTTGTCCCACTACTTGCTATGGTAGTATAGTATCTTCTACAACGAATGTACGAGATATGTTCAATTGTAACCGATCTTTGGTTTATAAAACATGTATTCAACTTTTTAATTACAAATAATTACCGTCACAGTTAAGGCACCTATACCATTGTTTTACTAACCGACGTATTCCCTGCTCATAGAATTCTTGTGGCTGTTGATTGAAGAAGTCTTCTACTAGCTATCTGTACTTCTGCGTCAGACTCAAAATGCCGACCTTTTAACGCCTTCTTCAACGGTCCAAAACTATGCAAATCGCAAGGCAATAGATCCGTCTTGTAACGGAGTTCCAGGCCTACAACTCGCAAAATTTTATTTCTAAAAATTGTATGTAGGTTATTTCACGGCCAACGCGCTGGTGGTGCGTCGAGTCATGAACCGAGTGCGTTCCCCACGTCTGCAAATGCAGACCTGAGGCCACCGAGCAGTGACTAGGCTGATAACCAGTATAAAAGCAGGAACCACAGCGACTATGAATTAATTCTCCTGAGAGAACCTTCCTGGTAACTTTCCAAGAATGCTCCTGAGAGACTCTTCCTGGCAACGTTCCTGAATTTCCTGAGCTTTCCTAAGCATAAAACGTGAGGTGCCCCACGTATTCTTTCCAAATCCAGACATTTAAGACGGGAGGTTGTACCTCACGTACTTATTCTCTCCGAATTCGATCCCATCCCGAGCCCCAAAGCGTGAGGTTGTACTTCACGTACTCATTCTTTCAGAGTCCAGACACTTAAGACGTGAGGTTGTACCTCACGTACTTATTCTCTCCGAATCCTATCACATCCCGAGCCCCAAAATAATTACTTTCAAAACTAGTTCATTAAAAATTATTTTATTCCCTAGATTAGGTATCCAGCCGACCATAAAGCTGTAAATAATTTATTCTAAAATTTAGGTGGTGTGCCTCCTATCGAGGAAGCCGATTTCCAAAGGGGAACTTACATTTTCAGTGAATAATCATTTAAAATTGGGTCAAAAGGTGTTTGACCTCTTAAAATTGTAATAAATTACATACCGTTTGCATTTTAGTTTTCATACGTGAAAACAAGCTCCAGCCGACCATTAGATGGGAGTTCCCAAAGTTAAACAGCCACAAACTATAATAACAATTTTTATTGTGTTAAATCTAGAATTACGCAGTTCGTCACTGTCAGCCGTCTACTCAGTGACAACTAGGCGATCCACTACGCTCCGCTCATACAGATTGACCATCCGTTGAAATCAAATAACATCAGAATTCTATTTTATTTTACATTGTACAGTTCGAAGCATATTTAATTTTAGTTTGAAATATCTTAAAATCATTTATTTAGCATTATATTTTATAGGAAATAAATGTATAATTATTTTACATATGTGTAGATTGTTACAGTAATAGCTACGATGCCTGGTTAATGAGCTACCTGTTGTAGCGGTTCTATTATAAGCGGATAGTAACCGTTGCAGTCTATAGGGTAGATGCTCTAAAACCCTCCATTTCTTTCGTTGAAGATTTTCTTTTACCACATTAGCAACATGAGGTCTAGCATTGTCGTGCAGCAAAATGACCCCACGCGTAAGTTTTCCTGGACGTTTCCGTCTTATTGGTTGATAAAGCTTGTTCAAAGTTTCATTGTACAGATTTGCATTGACATTTACTCCAGGTTCCTCAAACTCATCAACAAGGGTCCTTCATGGTCGGGAAAAAATGTTAACATCACCTTGCCTGCAGAAAGTTGTGCTTTAAACTTCTTGGGTGGTGGTGAACTTGAATGTTTCCACTGCATCGATGATAACTTACTGGATGGCTCGTAGTAATGGCACCAAATTTCGTCACCAGCAACTATTGAGTCATCAGTTTCATCACAATTTTGCGTATAGTCTGTGGTGTTGCAGAGATAAGCCCATTCGCAAGCATTTTTATTCATTAGACAAGAGACGAGGAATCCATTGCGAACAAACTTTTCTGTAACCTAGATTACGAACAATACTATGGACAGATCCTACACTCGAACCAACAATTTCTGAAATTTCTCTAATTGAAATTTGACGATTTTCTCTAATAAGGCCTTCCACACATTACATATTGTTTTCTGTTAATGCAGTACATCGTGCACATGGTCGCGGTTCATACATAGCCCCCTTTTTCCATTCTTAAATTTTCGGTACCATTCCTCCACAGTTGGGTACGCAATACAAGCATTTCCATAAATTGCTTGCATTCGCGTATGAATCTGCAATGTCTGCACATCCTCAGCGCATAAAAAATTGTAGGACCGCACGCTGATCAAACTTGGGCGGATTTTCAACAACAAACGCCGTTTCAAAATCGAAGTTTTAAAAGTCAGAATCTAATGCAAACGCCAGAAACTTATTAATGTGTTGCTTATAAACACTTCTAACATTAACAAATGCCATTTGCATTTTTGCATTTGTTTTCAAGGCGAAGTTTATCAAAGATGGGTTTCAGTTGGACAAGCCTAGTATTTATACGGCGTGGTACACGTAAAAAACTTGTGCAATTTACATGTACAGTATAGAAATGAGTGCACAACATGTGTTGTACGAAAATAAACATATAAAATATAGGAATATAAAAAAAACAGAAAAAGTATATTTATAAGTATACTTTCTCTTTCATTCATACAATTATATCACAACAGGCAATACCATTTATTTTTTATAATCTGTTCTAATTTCTACAATGCAGGGTGTTTCGTGACTCGATATCCCTATCTTAGGGGTGTGTTATTGAAGTATTGGAATGTGGATTGGCGACTTCATTAGAACCATGAGTAACATTTGTTTTTCTAACTGACAATCTGTAAGTCTGATATTGTTCACATTTTCTTATAAAAATGTTATTTTTAGACAAAGAATACGCCGATATTTATAACATTTATGGTTATTGTAAAAAAAATGAAAGACATGCCCAATCGGAGAGTACCAGATCGGTGCGTAGTCGGCAAAGTTCACTGATTTCTAAGAGAAACCGGATCGTTTCCTAAAGCTACCGTTGAACGTGAACCATATAACGTCGATAGAGTAAATAAATAAATCAATTGCGTATGGGAAATGATTGCGGGGAGACCCGAAGGTAGTTCCGCACCCAGCTGCCACTTAAACCCTGTTTGAGGTAGTTAGTGACGTGGCGCACTAACCCAGGGGGACCGACGGTTTTAGATACTCTCCGAGGCACCGCGCGGGTTGCTGCGTTAGAGCGAAGATTTCGGTCACCCATCCAAGTAGGCACCGCGCGGATCGTTTCTTGAGTACTGTTTTACCAGTACTCGCGCTTGTGCGCCACGCTCCTTCCTCATAGAGTAAATGATATTGAAGATGGTGAAACGTAGTCCATCCATTAATGTATAAAGATATGGAGAATCTACCATAATTTTAGTTTATACCCAATTCCAAAGAGTGCAAACTTTGTTACCAATGAATTTAGATTTGTGGGTGGAGTTCTGCCGTTGGTTCATTGAACATCGGCATCTTATTGACAACATTATATTCACTGACGAAGCTACCTTCAGTAGAGATGGTATCAGCAATACCAAAATTCACATTGTCGGTTCATTGAAAACCCCCACAAAACCAACTAATATAATTTTTAGTTAACATTTAGTGTGGAATTGTTAAGGATCAACTTATTGGACGTTTTCTTATGGGAAGGCGTTTCTTACAAGAAGAACTTCGCTTTTTGATGGAGAATGTTCATCTTCGAAATACAGTTCAGATGTAGCTACAACGGTTCACTGTCTCATATTGGTACGCATGTAACTTCATTTCTACATAATTCGTATCACCATAGTTGGATGAGAAGAGGTAGTACAGTTCCTTGGGTTCGGAGGTCACCTGACCCAACACCCTTAGACTATTTTCTTTGAAGGCATATGCAGGCAATAGCTTATGCAGAAAAATCTCGCAATAGAGATGGACTTGTGAACCGAATTATGGATGCTGCAGCGCAAACAAGATAGTTGCAGAAGATAATTTTGACAGAATTTATAAAATGCATTTTTAAATAGACAAATTAGTTAATTACGTTTTAGGTTTCAGCACTTCAACTTTTAATAGTTGTAGTTCTAGCAGGAACATATGATTATTAAACAATTTCGACTTTAAATGACAACAACACGCTCTTAAGCTATGGACCTTGAGTCATGTGACACTCTGTATATTATTTTTTAATTTCCCTAGAATGCATAAAAGTTTCTCAATCGTAAAATGTATAGTTGTCTACCTGTTTTACAACTTGTAAGGTATTGTATTCTAGTTGTCCTAGAAAGTATATAACGCCCTAATCTCTAGAGGGTATAATTTTATGTATTACAACTTATAAAATGTATTCTTTCTGATACGATACTGTGTTATACCAGTCCTAAAAAATATAAAATGGCCTCCTTTCTAGCATGTATAATTTTGCTACCTATTCTACAACTTATAAATACCGTATTATAGCTGTGCTAGAAAGTATAAAAACCCTCATCGCAAGAATGAACAATTTTATTGCCAAAAAAATGGGATTTGTAGTATATAGTATACGGCTTGCAATAATGTGTCGAATTTCCAGCTGATGGCATTGACTATCAACAATTTCAAGAAACCCGGAATCGCTGTGCAAACGTATTTTGTGAGAAAGGAAGAGTTACTAGAAAGAAGTATAGTGAGCGACCACAAAAATGTACTACGCACAATATCAATGGTCTGCGCAAGTAATGGAAAACCTATTTGAATATCCTTTATAAATTACGCCAGTGTTTTATAGTCTAGCTCTTGTACTATCATCTCACATGTCGATTCTTATTGCAGGCACTAGGTACTAGAGTTAGAAGACTGTAGAAGTACACAATGCGTAGAAACGAGTTTTCTTCCAGACGAATAAATATTCAGATTTTAGGCTGGAATTCAGTGGAGTTGTACGTGGAACTCGTGTTCTAACCTAGCTGTCGCATTTAGCTCGTCTCATGGTGTGGTTCTTGCTAGATCTCGTTCAATCAAACAACAAGAACGCCAATTTTACAACAGAACCTCCTCATGTACTTCTTACAGTTTTCCAACTCTAGCATAAGTTCACATCCCCTCAAACTATTTGTGATTCTTTTGCAGTTCCTTTAGTAGATAATACTGCTGTTTTAGAATAACTTACACATAAACAAATTTAACCTCACCAAAGCAGATGAAAAGTTATAAAGCTTAAGTTTTTAAAAATATAGTTAGTGCAGAACTAATAATAAACTTACCCCAGTAATTAATTGTTACAAAATAGATAATGTATGTGCAATATGTATCCTCACCTGCAACAAAAATAACACATTAATATACATGAGTTATAAGAATTTTGTCTTTAGTTACTCCACTATAATAATACGTTTACGTATAAATAATTCATGTTAATGAATCAGATTAAAAATAAAATACGAAAATTAATTATATTTTAATAGTACCTTAGCGCGTTTTAACAGGTTCATGTTAGATTTTTCTGATTTAATGAAATTTTAAGGAGGCGTAAATAATCTGGTCGAACTTTTTTGAACGCGGAAAAAACGAGGTCGCTAATTTGAAAGTTTCGTGCGACTTATAAACTTTATGTTTTTTATCATGGAAGATCAAAACCCGCCTACATGATAGGATATTTGTATAAAAGCACGCCCTTGAGGGGAAATCGAAATCTATAAAATCGTCAGTCCAGATCCCGAGTCAATTTTGGGCCTTCCGTATCTTCTTGATAAATATAGAATGAAATATAAAGTACACTCATTCAAATATCCCAAACCTCTCGTTTATAACACGAATATTTTGCGGGAAACTAAACGATTTTCTTTCAATTATCGTAAAAGCTTCAAACGCTAGATGAGATTCTCGTTGATTCGTTGTTTCGGAAATTGTTGGGTGCAGTTTTTAGAGCTACAATCCATGGGGAATTAAAATGTTTGGTTGTCAACGGTTTAGGAGATACATTTTCAACATTTCGTGCAACTCCTTTCGATTTATAGCAGACTTGAATTAGGGGTAGTGGTAGTGGAACCCGAAGTCACGTATGAAAAGGGTTTCCTGCGTTGAAATTTAATTAGCTAAAAGAAACTTTTTCGGCTTTTATGAGTTTATTTTATTCTACGAAGCCGACTAGTTTAGGGACGTCCTCTAATACCTCAATTCGGACCGGCTTTAAACTTTTTCTGCTAGTAGTTTAGAAAGGAACTAAAAACTTCATTGTTTTGATTTTTTTCAGTGAAGTACTTACTACAACTATTTGGTAGTTATATACGTATAGTATAACAACACAATCGCTATACAAACAAACAAACAGCACAATAAACACAAGCAATAACATAACTGATCAAATTGAAGTTAAACAAGGGGTCAGACAAGGGTGTAGTCTATCGCTCACTCTTTTCAACATCCTCATCCACCATCAAATCAACATAGATGACCTTATAAAAAAGTGGAAACCATATGCCGATCCAGGGATAAAGTTAAATAGGAATGTAAATTGAAACTGATTGCCATACGCAGACGACCTAACAATTATACAAAGAAGTGAAGACAGCTTACAACGATCCAGTCATTCTTTCAATAATCTCTGTACAGAACACAATCTTAAAATATCCCAAGTGAAAACAAAAGTTATGGCTTTTTCTGGAAAAGATCATATCCGATCGAAGACAGTACTAAACAATGCAACTTTGGAACAGGTATCTAATTGTAACCACCTAGGGTGCGATGTGACCTATAACAAAAGCGTTGAAAAAACCGTAGAAAAGTACCAAGCCATATGTGGAACGTTGAAAAACAAAACCCGAAAGGACACAGAGATTAAGTTTTATAAAACAATGGCAGTCCCGATACTCATATATGGGAGTGAATCATGGATCACAACCAAAAAAGATACAAACAAACTCCAAAAAGCGGAGATGAGATTTCTCAGAAGAACAAAGCATTGCACCTAGGAAGACAGACTCCGCAATGAAGCTATACGAGAGGAATTACAAATTTATAACATTAACAACAAAATTGAAGAACAAAAAGAAAACTGGAGAAACACCTGCATAGAATCGACAACAGGAGAATACCGAAAGCTATAACAGAATACCATTCACGTGGCAGAAGAGATAGAGGAAGTCCGAAGAAGAGATGGTCCTAATTGCTGAAGTTTGGAACAGGCTTAATAGCCTAAACCCCGGAGGAAGAAAAAGAAGAAGAAGAAGATACGGATAGTTCTATTGTTACGGCTGTTTATTAGACTAGAGCGCGAAATATGTATTTCTCAATGTCTTACAAAACATCACAAGTGAGCGTTGGAATCAGATAACGGTCCTTGATTGATTCTATATAAGTTCTTTTAATATTGCGGAAAAAGTTACATTAAGAGGGTTTAGCTATCACTATACCAGAGTTTTTGCTGCAACATATTATATATAATATATATATATATATATATATATATTGTTATAAATTATTAAAAATAAAAATATTTAACTCAAATTAATGTTAAATAGATTGATTTAGCTTGCTTTCCGCAATCATATTTTTATTATTTTTTGTATTTTTATTAAGGTATGGTAAGTTGGGCGCCAGGTGACAACTTTTAGAAACTTGTCGCCAAAATATTTAAATTAAAAATACCACGGTCTAACTGTAGATCATAAGTACTCTGTCTCAGAAGTCGGTTCAATCAGGCTTTACGATTATATGAGAAAATGGATATTTCCCAGTACGCAGCTGACTTCTGGCGGAATCTTTACACGTCAGTCGTAGTTTTGCGTTCTATTGACCTAAAATGCCTATAAATCTCTGTGTAAATTCCAACAGGTTTAATTATTATTTTCTGGTGTTTTTCGAAGTTCTCAGGAACACTCGTGCTTCTTGCTAGGTAAGTATAATTAGTTTAGCTTTCTGAAGTAATCTCTACGTCCAAATTGTAATTATCTTCTTAGAAACGTACTTGACCTCAAATGTTGCTTAACCTGCGCTGTGATCCAGATCTTGTTGCGAAGTTGGACCAAATCGACGAACTCCATACAGGATCCACTTATTTCAATATTAATTTGGTAAGTAATACCTATTAACTTACTATTTTCTTTAAAGAAACTCGTGTTTACACTGAACAATAAACTATTACTTTAATTAATATAAACAGTGTTATAATTAATTTTAAATTTATAGGAACTCAACAAAATGCGTGCATCCACACCAAAGTTCAGAGGACGCTCTTTTTTCATTGTTTTGTCAACAACTATCTTAGCAACTGACAAAATTTACATGACAACGATGCTAAAAATACATATAATTACAGTAAAGGCATTTGGATCTAAATACAATTTTATAATTAATATTTTGACAGTTAAAATTATTTTATAAAAATGTTCATATCTTAACGGCGTCACTGTTTATCCAAGTTCTGATTTCAGAAATGTACTGTGCATGTCCGAAAGCTGCCTATAACACACTTTCTGCACTCCACGGGTGTCAAATACACATTTTCACTAAATGTTCCGATTAATGCTGCATCCTCCCATATAAATTAAATAAATCGCAAGCTAAGCTTATATCCAAGCTTAAGGTATATCATAGTATCTTTCTATGCTATTTATTTAATATAGAATCTTTTATAAATTAGAATTTTATGTATATTTTATGTAAAATACGAACTTGGCAGTGCTTCAGACCGAGCAAAAAGTTATCTGCGCCTTGTGTGCCCTTTGTTAATGGCAACAATAGAACCGAATTCCAAGATATCATCCAAATGTACGAGTATCCTTTATAAAATGAATTAACCGAACTTACGAATCAAAAATTATCACAATATATATATATGAATCATAAAACGTTATAACATAGATGATAATTTAAAATCAATTAGGTTCTTGTATCACGCAACTTCTATTCAATATGGTACACAAATAAAGCTATGCATAACCTTTAACCCATTATAATCTTTTTTTTGCTCATTCATTCATACTACCGTTCCACCCCTCCCCCCGGCACCGCTTTCGCATTTCTTCAGGGCAGTGCGGGCGTCCCTTACACACTAAACATTCATGCAACATGCACCCTAAACTTAACTAAGCCAAATGCGGTCGCCCCAGCTGAGATTCGAAACCACAGCGGAACGACTACAATTCGCTGTGGCCTCGAGTGGCAACGCGTTGCCGCGCTAGACTACCGAGGCCCCTATCCCATTATAATCTATACATCAAATAGGAGCCACGCGTTTTTCTGGTTTCGGTAGTTCTTGTCACTTTGTCTCGCTAATTGTTCAGTTATTCTCAGACAGAGTGCAAATGTAAGGCAGAATTATGTGTTGGAAGCATATTGCGATGTGAAGGATAAGTCGACCTACGGACCGCAAACCCTCTGAAAAACCACCTACATGGTATGGTAATTCTCGGGGATCGAACCCGAGATACCTTATATTCTAACTAGTTGTAGCTACTGAAAGGTCTCAACACAAAAAAATTATGTGCATTTGTAATATATTTCAAATATCTGGAATTAGTGTTTGAAATTAGAATTTTTCATATCTGAAAATAAAACTTCATGTTGTAAAATTCGTACAAATCAGGGGAGAAGGCATGAAGTAGTACAGTTAAGTTTCCGCTACTTAAAGTAACAGCATTGTAATTACAAATTACAGCATTTTTCAGTTGTGTTTAAAAAAATCAGTAGCAACTGACGTTGGGTTGGCTGTGAGTGCTACAAGGCATGTCGTAGCTGTCATGTTATGTACCGGCCGCACCTTGTGTTTATTATGAACGATTTTTGCTCTAAATTAGAAACCATTTTCAAGTAAAATCTAAATAAATACTTTCTTAGACAACAACAGCAAACAAATTACAATAACCAGAATAAACAGATTTTGAAACGTGAATAAATTATTTTAAATTAACATTTGTTTAAATTGGCATTTGTTTATAGTTCAATCTCAGATCAACAACGCAACAAATTTTCATAGCCCTCCCTAATTTCTAACTTTTTGATCACGTGTTATTTCAAAAACCATGTAATCTGATGTTTAAAATCTAAACTAATAGAAGGATATTTTTAATATGGTTTTCATTCTTTAAGCTACACTAATGCGTACCACATATTCTATACACCCAGTACATTGTATTTCTTGTATGAGAAATTAATTTCAAATGTCTGTAGATCATTTTAAATATGTTAAAAATATATTGTATATGCAAATTCTTACATTGTCATATCTTTAAATAGACTTCGCAGATCTATAGGTGGTTAATATTGAGTTCTATCAACGTATTTGCAATCTTTTTTGAAATAGCTTAATAATACGCAATATGATTAATAAAATTGTCGATAAGGGTTGGCCTACTCTAAAACACAAAATATTTGTTTTTGAAAGCATAGTATGAGATTTACAGGGACTGCGACTTTCGTATTTCAGTAAAGTAGGTTTGAATTACTGTATGCAAGTCCTTTCAAGGTGAATATAGCGGCATATGCTTAAATATGAGGGTCTAATTATCATTATATTGGAGTTTTTGTTTAAAACTACCAATATTCAATCTAAGTAAAGATTATTCAATCAACAGTAGAATAAATTTAAGAACATGTACACTGTATATACTATTAAAGTACTGGCGGTAACATCCATGGGTAACCATAGGCAATTTAAACGTACTGCTAAATGTACTCACTAATTTGTAATTGTGTGCGGTCTTAGTAAAAGTACTAGATATTCTAACGGTACAAGTGGAGATTACGATTATAATATTATTCCTTGAACATATTTCCAAATAGAACAGAGCAATATTATGCTAGTATTATTACTGATTTAATTACTTTACTTCAGAAATACTAGTCAGTATTACAGAGAACTAGATTATTAGACATTCATCGAGACAGTTTAAATTTCACATCCACAGGCACTGCGAGCAATATTACATTAAATTACGTAGATAAGACTCGAAGATTTGCTAGTAATGAAAGTACTAATTATCAAAGCAAGGAAAGTTAAAACCTCAGGTGTTTCTCGATAAGTAATTACTAAGAAAATGAGATGGCAAAGCCTTCGGTTTAGTAATTAGAATAGAGAAGGAGATAAGAAAGTATAATCAGTTGAACTGTAGCATTTAAACCAAATACCTTTGATGTAGTAGCACTTTTTAATTTCCTGATACAATAAAAAAAATTTATCGAGTTTTTAAGGTACGCATCAAGTCTTAAAACTCATGAATGTTAAGTATTTCTGTAATATATACCAACGTTCTTTTATTCTTTCCTGCAGCTGCTATATCAAGGAACAATTTTGTATATCGTATGCTAGCATTGAAATGAATAAGCAGGAAATATGTTAGCGGTAAAAGCGGTAGTAATCAATTGCTTGAGTCCCTTAAAAGCCCCTAAAAAGGGGCTAAAAGTTTACATAAAGCTGATAGAAGAAACCTTGCCAAGTTCTGTTTGCTTTCAAGCAGGATTGCCTCACTTTGGGGTCGCATCAATTTCCCGTCGAGAATTTCATAGCTGATTGCATATAGGTAAGTTTCTTTACAGTTTGTTCAGCTCTTGAGGGTGTTTAACGAAATTCAGAATTTTCTAGCTTCGGCGAAATTTTGCATGCATAACTTTGTACGGGGTTTAAGGTTTCTCTTCCAGAAACGTTTTAGGCGTTTTCTGGATTTGGGGTTATATCATGCTATGAAATTTAAATAAGATCTTGTTGATGAAGTCACAATCTGTCCGATCAAATTATTGTAGAATAATTCAATCTACATAATTTCTGCAAAAAAAACTTAAAGATTACACATTATGCACGAGTTCGTAGTTTTTATAAGAATTGATATTTCGTTCAATAATTGATTAAATTACTTTGTGACATTTAAAAACTGTTCAGTTAGATCTATCGAAAGCTATAATAGATTTAAGAATTTATAGAAGAAAACTAAATAAAGTAAAATGTTTTGACTGACTGATAAGCGAGAGCGTTCATTAAATCGATTTAAGTTGAAGGTAATTCGATCAAATGATTGCAGAATAATAAAGTATTGCCTAAGTAGAGGGGTAACTAAAAACGTTCGACCCTTACGTAAAATGATAACCCTCCTTAATTACGTATACTTAATATCTGCTAGGCTGTAGGCTAACATCGAAGTAAATGATATTTTTCGAAGTATTATCTTGTGGTTGGTTAAACAGACCTGGTGTCGCAGCAAACCATAGTTGCCAGATTTGGCAGTTTTTCGGCAATGTGGAGACTTTATTTAAGACTCCCTACGGTTTTCAGCTATATTTACAGAACTGAAAAAAGTCAGTATGCATTCTTAATATCTGTTGTAAATATAAAGTTTAATTGTTCGCAGCAACGGCAGGCTAACATCGAAGCAAATGATCTTTTTCGAAATATTATCTTGTGGTTGGTTGAACAGACCTAGTGTCGCAGCAAACCATTGTTGCCAGATGTGGCAGTTTTTCGGCAATGTGGAGACTTTATTTAAGACTCCCTACGGTTTTCAGCTATATTTACAGAACTGAAAAAAGTCAGTATGCATTCTTAATATCTGTTGTAAATATAAAGTTTAATTGTTCGCAGCAACGGCAGGCTAACATCGAAGCAAATGATCTTTTTCGAAATATTATCTTGTGGTTGGTTGAACAGACCTAGTGTCGCAGCAAACCATAGTTGCCAGATTTGGCAGTTTTTCGGCAATGTGGAGACTTTATTTAAGACTCCCTACGGTTTTCAGCTATATTTACAGAACTGAAAAAAGTCAGTATGCATTCTTAATATCTGTTGTAAATATAAAGTTTAATTGTTCGCAGCAACGGCAGGCTAACATCGAAGCAAATGATCTTTTTCGAAATATTATCTTGTGGTTGGTTGAACAGACCTAGTGTCGCAGCAAACCATAGTTGCCAGATTTGGCAGTTTTTCGGCAATGTGGAGACTTTATTTAAGACTCCCTACGGTTTTCAGCTATATTTACAGAACTGAAAAAAGTCAGTATGCATTCTTAATATCTGTTGTAAATATAAAGTTTAATTGTTCGCAGCAACGGCAGGCTAACATCGAAGCAAATGATCTTTTTCGAAATATTATCTTGTGGTTGGTTGAACAGACCTAGTGTCGCAGCAAACCATTGTTGCCAGATGTGGCAGTTTTTCGGCAATGTGGAGACTTTATTTAAGACTACCTACGATTTTCAGCTATATTTACAGAACTGAAAAAAGTATGTATTCTTAATATCTGCTGTAAATATAGAGTTTAATTGTTCGCAGCAACGGCAGGCTAACATCGAAGCAAATGATCTTTTTCGAAATATTATCTTGTGGTTGGTTGAACAGACCTAGTGTAGTAGCAAACAATTGTTGCCAGATGTGGCAGTTTTTCGGCAATGTGGAGACTGTATTTAAGATTCCCTACGGTTTTCAGCTATATTTACAGAACTGAAAAATGTATGTATTATTAATATCTGTTGTAAATACAGAGTTTAATTGTTTGCAGTAACGGCAGGCTATCATCGAAGCAAATGATCGTTTTCGAAGTATTATCTTGTGGTAGTGTTGGTTGAACACCAATAGTGTAGTAACAAACCATCGCTGCCAAATGTGGCGGTTTTTCGGCAATGTGGAGACTTTATTTAAGACTCCCTACAATTTTCAGCTACGTTTACATAACTGAAAAACTGTGTATTCTTAATATCTGCTGTAAATATAGAGTTTAACTGTTCGCAGCAACGTCAAACTAACATCGAAGCAAATGATCTTTTTCGAAGTATTATCTTGTAGTTGTGTTGGTTGAACAGTACTAGTGTGCAAACCATTGTTGCCAGATGTGGCGGTTTTTCGGCAATGTGGAGACTTTATTTAAAATTCCCTACAATTTTCAGCTACATTTTCAGAACTGAAAAAATGTGTATTCTTAATATCTGCTGTAAATATAGAGTTTAACTGTTCGCAGCAACGTCAAGCTAACATCGAAGCAAATCTTTTTCGAAGTATTATCTTGTAGTTGTCTTGGTTGAACAGACCCAGTGTAGTAGCAAACAATTGTTGCCAGATGTGGCAGTTTTTCGGCAATGTGGAGACTGTATTTAAGATTCCCTACGGTTTTCAGCTATATTTACAGAACTGAAAAATGTATGTATTATTAATATCTGTTGTAAATACAGAGTTTAATTGTTTGCAGCAACGGCAGGCTATCATCGAAGCAAATGATCGTTTTCGAAGTATTATCTTGTGGTAGTGTTGGTTGAACACCAATAGTGTAGTAACAAACCATCGCTGCCAGATGTGGCGGTTTTTCGGCAATGTGGAGACTTTATTTAAAATTCCCTACAATTTTCAGCTACATTTTCAGATCTGAAAAAATGTGTATTCTTAATATCTGCTGTAAATATAGAGTTTAACTGTTCGCAGCAACGTCAAACTAACATCGAAGCAAATGATCTTTTGCGAAGTATTATCTTGTAGTTGTGTTGGTTGAACAGTACTAGTGTGCAAACCATTGTTGCCAGATGTGGCGGTTTTTCGGCAATGTGGAGACTTTATTTAAGATTCCCTACAATTTTCAGCTACATTTTCAGAACTGAAAAAATGTGTATTCTTAATATCTGCTGTAAATATAGAGTTTAACTGTTCGCAGCAACGTCAAGCTAACATCGAAGCAAATCTTTTTCGAAGTATTATCTTGTAGTTGTGTTGGTTGAACAGTACTAGTGTGCAAACCATTGTTACCAGATGTGGCGGCTTTTCGGCAATGTGGAGACTTTATTTAAGACTCCCTACAATTTTCAAGCACATTTTCAGAACTGAAAAACTATGTATTCTTAATATCTGCTGTAAATATAGAGTTTAACTGTTCGCAGCAACGTCAAGCTAAAATCGAAGCAAATGATCTTTTTCGAAGTATTATCTTGTAGTTGTGTTGGTTGAACAGTACTAGTGTGAAACCATTGTTGCCAGATGTGGCGGTTTTTCGGCAATGTGGAGACTTTAATTAAGACTCCCTACGATTTTCAGCTACATATATATATAATTGCAAAAAGTATGTAAGTACAGTAGAGTGGTAAATAGTTGCAAGTGCATTACCCCAACAAATTATTGCTGTCAACTTGGTACGTATTTTGGTGTAATATCTGATTAATAGCGTTTGCGATTGATTGCTTATGGTGAGATCAGGTGCAATAGTAGTGTTACCATTTTATGTGTTTATTAGGTGAACATACATTTGTGTATCTATATATTGCGCTAGCGAGGTTATAGTATATATCCCATGAAGTGTTATATTAATAATAGTTGCCTATGGCCTACTTGCTGTTTTATGTGTTTTATGTGCACTGTGTTCTATTACTGTTAATCATTCTTTACGTAGCAATCACTATTGTTAAATTAGACATGACTTACTGAGTACAATAATAAGTACAATATCTGTTTGTCTGTTCCAGTAATAATATTTTAATTACTTTTGTATCGTAGGGTGTAACGATGCTCTATGGCGCAAAATACAGCACTTACAGTTACTTATGGGGTCTTTACATTGCGGTTTATTTTAAACAGCAATACGTTTTGCTATGAACTTAGAAATTTATGAGCAGCTGGCATAGAATAGCAAAGAATTCATAAAAATGAATTTCACTATACAAGAATTCGTTGATGCAAAATTTACGGACGTAATTCAGGATTCAGGATTTCAATATACCAGAATTCTACATAAATTAATTTAAAAATGTATACTAAAAATCCGAATTTCTGTTTATGCATGTTACATAATATAAAAGCAAGCTAAAGACAAATTTAGTTAAAAGGATTCCAGTCGAGTTGTAATGTCCTAGTAGGATAATTCGTCCTAATTAGCGCAGTTATTTAGAGCTAATGACTGTGATTTAGAGTCGAGCATTTCGGGTTTTGTTACAAGTTCTCATTTTTAACTTTACACAATTGCATATATATTTCTACGCTTAAGCATTCAGACAATAGTGTTAAACAGGCAGTCTTTTTGGCGCATTAAATCTCCGCTCGAGCAGCAAAGTAACCCGATAATAGATTTAGTTTTGAATATTGAGAAACTTCCTATTCTCAAGAGCGTATGAAAATCCTATATTAAAATATTGGAAAACCACTTCGAATTTGATTGCATAAGATTATAATGAAGCTCAATGCAATAAAGTGTGTATAATTTAGGATAAAATATTATAGTTAAAGAATGTTCTAAGATTAAAAAAGGTATTTTTAATATTCCATCATTACTGAAACAGAAGTAGGAAACATATAAGCAAATTCACTTCCGTTTACTTGAGAAGCTTTCCGTCGGAGAATTTTTGAGCTGTTTTCCTTTTTAATATATAAGACGTTGTTTCGAGACGGTTTTTCTTTTAGTTATTACAAATTTTGTAGCAAAACGGTTACCGAGGAAAGAGCATTTGATAACTGAATGCTTAAATCTGCGTTTCCAAAAACTATTACACAAGCTGCTATTTCCACTTCAATGCCAAAATGTTTATTTTCTCGTACAACGTTATCTCGACTCTAAATGAAATTTTTCTTTAGTATATACGATACTCCAAGAAAGAACAAAAACTTAGAAAATCAATTTTCTTTTTTAGACTGATATTTACTTATATTTCATATTATTTAGTTAATTTTATGAACTTAGTATTTCTAGATCTCAATGGTAGCGGTTAAAAATCACTGGAAGTTTGAACTAATTCCTTTAAAATATGTTCAGTTTCATATGAAAAGCACTATCCATTAAAAATAAAGCTACGTGGTCGGAAATTTGCTAAAATAATGTGTTATTATTGCGTATGAAATCACCACTATTTCCATTAATAAAATCAAGTGGTTGTGGTGTACATCTACTGTCTCTCATCAACTTGTTGTTTAGAAACAAAACAATATCTAGTAAACAATAATTAGTTGTTTCGAGATTTTGTTACATTTTGTGACAGAATTAATGTTTTCAAATGCCTCCAGTAAGACAACGTAGAAATTTTAACCACATTTCCGATTTTGATAGAGGGTGAATTATCGGCATGAAAGAAGCTGGACTTTCTTTTCGTGAAATTGGTAGAAGGGTAAATCGGGACCACACTACAGTTGCACAAATATGGTCTGCTTGGTCAGAAGAAGGCATTCAGCGACATCGTCCAGCTGGTAGACCTCCACGTAGCAGCAATGTTCGTGAAGATCGACTTCTTCGAAGAATGGCTACACGAAACCGCTTTCAATCAACACGGTTGGTTGCTGTAGACTGGATGCGACCTCTTTACCGCCGCGTGTCAATGGCAACAATTTACAGAAGAATCTCTTCTTTTGGACTGCGATTTTACCGTCCATTCCAACGGCTCCCTTTAACTGCACATCACAAGGCTGTTAGGATGCTTGATGTCAAGAGCGGCAGCATTGGAATCAGCAATAGAACGACATTGTCGTCAGTGACAAATCAAGATTTTGTTTGTGGGAAAATGACGGCCGTAGGAAGGTACGTCGATATAGAGTAGAAAGACGAAATCTAGAGTTTGTTGAAAGACGCCATACAGCTTTAACACCTGGAGTTATGGTGTGGGGTGCGATTTGTTTCGGTAGAAGACCGCCTCTTGTGTTCATCCCAGGCACTTTAAATGCTCATCGCTATATTCATGACGTCCTGGAACCGGTGTTAGTACCATTCATGCAGACGTTGCCAAACGGATTTTCGCACGTCTACACACTGCAAACATTACCAGAACATACCCCCAACAAGCACAATTCCAAATGTTGCCCTGGCCTGCACGGTCACCGGACTTATCGCCGATCCAACTTCTTTGGGATATGATGGGCCGGCGACTAAGATTATTGCCAAGAGCTCCTAACAACTTAGACGAGCTGAGTCACCAACTTGAGATACCACAGGAGAACATAGATCAGTTGATAGAAAGCATGCCACGACGAGTAAATGCTTGCATTACTGTTCATGGCGATGTTACACATTATTAATTTTGTTTTCATTGTTGTTACTGTTTTCTTATAATTGTTTTTTTTTTATGACAACCTGATCATTTCATAGGCAATAATGAAACATTATTTTAGCAAAGTTTCAAACCCGTAGTTTAATTTTGAATGGGTGGTGCATTTCATATGAAACGAAGTGTATATGATTATACGGTTTTTACAATTACTTTGCTAAATCGAAAACCGGTCGAAAATTGCCGTCAAATGTGTGCCGTTGTTTGCAAAGAACTACGAATTAAACTAAATCTTGTACAGGCCCTTTATTGTGTTTGTACCAACTATATAGTCATATAAATGTTTATTGTAAGTTCGCCTCAACGATGTGCGTCGTCAGTTTTTTATAAGTGATGGCTTGACATATAACCGTGGATTGAGAAGTTTAAGCTTCTCAATCAACGGTATAACCATACTAGTCGGGTATATTAATTTCATATTCCTATGCCTGCGCATGCTTATACTATAATAATTTTCTTTAAAATGTTTAGAGTTTCTTGGACTACTACGTCTCTATTTTCCTTGTAATACACAGGTCTTACGCAGTTCTTTCATAAAAAATAAATATATCCACTAATTGTGTTCTGTGTTACTCATATGAGTATGCAATATAAGTGTGCAAAAATTTGTTTGTATGTATTAATTATACATGTAAGGCGATTAACTGTAAAAGCGACATACCTGAATAAATAGCTGCAGCAGCAAGGTTTACTCAATTTTAAATTTCTTATAATAAATTAACACAATAACATCAGCACAGTTGTTGACGTAATATAGGGTTAGGTTTTATCTACATATAGGCGCCACCTGGTGATGAAATATTACATTAATGTTTCCTGTAGATTAGCAAATCCCAACCGTTTTTATTTAATTATATAATGGTAGTAAATACTTCTACAAGCAGTACATTTGAGTAAATAATTAGGCAAGTTTTATTCGATATTAAATTACATAAAGCAACAAAGTAACATCAGTACAATTGCTGACGTTAATATATAGTTATATTTTATTTACATAGAGGCTACATCTGGCGATGAATTATTACATTAATGTTTCCTGTAGACCAGCAGTTCTCAACCATTTCATTTTGTGCGGCACTTATTAAAAACCTGAAAGCAAAGAGTATATAATGGGGAAGAGACTTAGCGCTAGGATATTTAGCGTATACACTTAAACCACCCGTCCGCTAGGATCCAGGGCTTTGGCCCTCTGTCAGCCGGTTAAGAGTACTATTTGTAGCCCAGGGAGTTCAGATTATTTCAGAACAAAACCATTATACTACAGTTAACTGGCCTCAAAGTCCGACGGTGTTGCCATATTCAACATAACCTTCACTCCCTTCGGATTACTAGTACCTTGGTAACAATAGACCGTATTTGCGCATTTCTTAGAATCTCCAGGGTTGTAAAATCCCACTTGTCATTTCTGAGTAAATACATCTATATAATAAAATGTCGCTGGTGCAGCCGAATATGAAATTGTATATTTCGTAAAATAAATATAAATTAATTTATTTAGAAAAGCCTAATAATATTTTTGGTTAATTAAATATTTTTGTTTAATTTTGACATTTCAAATTAAATAGAGATTTTTGCGTCCAAAATTGAAAAAAAGTCATTTCAACATACTCGGTTCTTAAGTTATATACTCTTCAGGTAAAATTTATTGTAAACTGTTTTCAAATCAGATCATTTACGATAAGAGGAAAAACCTTCTCCTACCACGTCAGGGCGTAGAAGTTTTCCCGGTTACGTAGTTTATAAGATTTTAAAAAACTTTAATTGCCTGCATGTTCGAATCACATGTGTTTAAAAGTCATTAAACGAACCAAGTGAACTGCTCTTGTTAGAAAAGGACTACAACAACAAAGATTTCGTGAAGTATTTAAAGAGATCCACTGCAACTGTAACAAACGTAGCAACGGTTTTGCTATGGACCTTTTCGAAATGCTTTTCAAGAAATAAGACTTCCTTCAATTTTAAGAAGAATATGGTAGTTTTATGTGTTGAACAAATAAAGATTGTAAATCCAGAGTGGCTCAAGGAAGACGACGAATGTTATGAACATAAATTGTTTTTTATAAAACATTTGATAAAGTGTAAATTATTTAAAATTCTGAAATGGTTATCGCATGACTTACGAGCAGGGGGTCAATATAAAAGTGCAAGTAGTACAAGAGTACAACACTTAAATAATATTTAGAATAGAATGTTTATATTTTAAAATTGATATTATAGGTTGTCCCTAACTCTACCCATTTTTTTTAATCAATCAGTGGTAACTTTAAAGTAGGAATCAATATGTTAATTGTTTCTCGCTTTACTTCCTTGAAACACATATTTAATAATAATTATAAACAATATTAACAATTCCATCTTTAGCTTTTATTAGTTCTTTTTGGTACTTTATTTCAACATGTATCACGTCATTTTTAAAAGCAATTATTAAAACATTTTTAGTTGTTCAAACAGCACTCCGGATCTTGGTTTCGAATTTGGTTTGGGCCAAAAGCTGAAGTTGAAATTGTTAATATTGTTTATAATTATTAATAAGAAGTGATACGCTAAATATTGTTAAACACATTTTTCATATTTGATTTGATGATTTGATATGTTCACAGTGACATTGGATAATTTAAATTGTTGTAATGTTTTTCTAGGTGTAGTTAAGAACAGTTTATACAATTTCAATTTATAATTTTATTTAATAGTGCCGTTTGTTATTTGATTTATGATCTCTGTAAGTTCTTTGTATATTTATTTATGTGCAATTAGATGAAGTTAAAATTTGTATATTTTGCTTTGTTATTTATAAACTTTTGAATCTTTAAATTTTTGGAATTATACACGGGATGTCTCTGGGGGGTGGCTCACCCCTATACATTTTTTCTTTTTAATGTTACAAAAATGAAATTTGGGGGATGTGTATAATAATAACGGTAGGAATTTGGGACACGTGACAAAAGCGAATCAAAATCTTTAGAGCGGGTTTAGAAAAATAGGTTTTCAAATTTCAAAAATTTTGGTAGCGCGCCGTTTTTACAGTCGGGCATTATCATAAAAATTGTTTTTATCATTTTCTGTCCGTAGCCGTCGATCCAGGTACTGTGTAATGCAGTAGCACTGTGATTTAAACATTATACTACCTAAGCCAACCGGACAAGAAAAGCAATCCTGTACAAGCACAATATGGCAACAGCGGTATAACGCACAAGCACCACTGGTGACTAATAATAGGCGCAGGTAGAAAACTCGACAAATTTACGGCACCTTTAGGGTTTAAAACAAATTTAATTTCATAAATAGCGATAGGCAACACATTTTACAGCGTACTCTAAATTCCGTAAGGCTAGGCCTCTTCCCTATTATATACTCTTTGCTGAAAGCTTGACGTACACCACAAAAATGTTGCTCTAGTGAAGAAATTCAGGCATAAATATAAATACAACTAATAAAAATGTATTATACTGAATGTGAATGGTCTCATATGGGATACGCAAATAAATAACTGTGCGAAAATTTAAGTATATATTTATTGTATAATGTAATGAATAGAGCTAGGATAGTTAGGCAAATCGCCTTTTTTAATAAATGGAGGATTAAAGGCAGACCCAATTTTAAATCCGTTTTAGAATGCGTGCAATTCAAAAATGCAAAATTTATTTTGCCTTCTTTGCCTTTTTTTTGGATTCTGCCTTTTTTGAGGAATTTCCAATTTTTCTTGCCTTTTTGTGCCTTTTATGGTATATTATATTAAAATTTTAAGAAACCTAGTTCTGAAATTTTCAATTAAAAAAAATTGTACTAGCAATTTTCCAAGAAAAATGCACATTTCAAATTTCTGAAATAAATTGTAAAAAGTATTATTCTCAAGCAGTCAAGGGTAGAACCTTAGTGGGTTTTACCCTTTATTGGTATCAGCTGAAAATTTCTCAGAAGGATTATTTTCTTGAGATTAATTTTAATGAGGGGACCAGTAGGTATTGTCAGAAGAAAGTTTTCTATTGAATCAACCAGTTTGTCAGAATTTTTGAAAGTGTTAACGTTAACGCCGTTTCTTTTAATTTCCTCAAGTATTCTTCAAATTTTGTAATTTTTTATTTTTTCCTGTCTTTTTTGGTAATTTTGCCTTTTTTTCGTTTTTGCCTTTTTTTACTTTATTTTTGTCTTTTTAGTGCTTTTTTATATCTTTTCTTTGCTTTTTTCGAGACTATTTTGCCTAACTATCCTAGCTCTAGAATTAATAACTGTATTGTTAGACAACGGTTTCTGCCTATTGTGAATGTTACTTAAATGTACTCAACAAATCAACAAATAAATATTTACTTAAATATACGTAGCTTCTGTCGGTTCAACAACAGCTGGGAAGGATTATAAAGGTTCGAAAGGAAGGCCGTGCATGCCGAAAACAAGAGGTGGTACAGTCTTAAGAAGGTTCAACAACGACAGTCTACAAGAGGTAATGTTGTTAGTACCTAGGCGTAAGCTAATAACTAATTAATAGCGTTTGCGCAGGTACTAGCTGATTGCGATGTGATTATCCTCTACGCTGAGCCAAGGTGCAATTTAGTTATATGTTTGTATATAAAGATGGGATGCAATGGCAATATCAGTCAATATAAGCAGTGGCGGCCCTGCGAGGTTGTGGTTATACCTTATGAAATGTTATATGTGGTTACCCGAATGGTTGCGTATTATCTACTTATTATTATATATGGTTTATATCCCATGAAGTGTCATATGTATTTACTCAAATGGTTACGTAATATCTACATGGTATTGTATGTGGTTTACAAGCATTTGGTCCTATTATTGTTATTATACAAGATTTGTGTGACGATGTAAGTAGTTGTTGGAAACAATAGCGCAGTGAATATAAGTAGGTATATGAGTAAATAATGTGTGTGGCCTGATTAATCATTATTTATCTAGCAATCATTCGGGAGGTAGTCAGTCGGCAGAGGTTGCATCGAAAATGTGCCTACGTTGAATTATTATTACTATTATGAATGCAACATTAATGTCAGGATGGTATCGACTGACTTTTACGTGGGGTGTGGACAGTAATGATACACTCCCCTCTGTATGTGGGGCGGAGGGGACATCCCAATCTCAATCCCAATTTATTGGAAGATCAGTAAGTCTGTTTTATTAGCAGTTGCGTGTCACTTGCCTGTCGCCGCCAGTGAGTTCTGATCGCATCCGCTGTTTGTTTACCCAGGAATTGCATAAATGAAATGCAGAAGCGCTGCAACCGTAATTGGGTTTAAAATTCAGTAGTTTTATTCGCCGCCGGTAAGGTCGACCCTAACAGAACAAGCACTGAAATCTTAGTCATCATTGACAGCATTTTCGTCCCACTGCTGGGCATCTGCCTCTCCTCTGCTACGTGTTTCTCCTTAGCGCTAAGGTAGAAACGCGGGGGACCTACAGTATAACGTGGAATCCGAACGACAGAAATTCCAGAGAAGACTTTTAGCATTACGATCCCACCGTTGCAAGCCCGATTAGGAAATTGTGTATGGTGGGTTGCAGAGAAGATTTTTATAAACGCTTAGGTTTCGAACCCAAGCCAGAATCGACGTTTTACTCAGAAAGCGAGCGCTCTACCACCACACAAAACCTTAGTAGCCAACTGTTATTCTATTTTAAATTACTTAAAAGAACAAACTCATTATCAGCACGTAATATAGGGTTATGTTCTATCTATACAGAAACAACCTCTATTGGTAAATTTTTACCTGGTCGTTCTCTGGATATCAAAATGATTCACTACATATTAAGAACTTGGAAGTATTATGTACTACTATAAAAAGTTGTTCTACTGTACCAATTGAGGTATGAAAAATATCAACGTGTATGTTATTTATTATATTATATCTGCAATGCCTGAGTAACTAATTGCTGCAGCCAAGTCTTATTCTATTTTATACCATGTATAAGTAACAAAATATTTTCATTATTAAAGTGCAATTGTCTGTTCTCTCACTGCACCCTGGACCATCCCATATCCTGCAAGCTGCTACGATGCACAATAACCTAAGTTTGATAAATGGAACTAAAAGAGTTTTTTGCTAACTGCACTCAAATCAGTAAGCTGGGGAGGAATAGTTAATGCATTTAAGGTTCCATTCGAGTAGCAGAATAAACTCATAATATATTTCGCTTGGAATTCTATGAAGCTTGTTATTCTCAGGAGTATACCGCTGTGGTAGAAAAAAAAGCTTTAACAATATATTTCCTATTCAAAAATATTAAAAATCCAAAACATATCGACTGGGAATATTAGAAGTTTATATAACCGTAATACAATAAAGATATGTTTAATTTACGGTTAACGGATAACACGTGAGAACAGAAAATTATATATTGTACAAACACAAAAAAAGAGTTATATGTATTGTATTAATAATTACTGATATATGTATATTATATAAACAAATAAGTAAATTCACTTATATTTACTCGAAAAAGGTCCCGCGGGGCTATTTTTCAGGTATTTGTATTTTTATATACGTTTTCAACATAGTGTAGCGGCTGATTTCCTTTTGCGCCAAATCATACATAGGAATTTTGCAGAAAAACCGATTTGGTATAATAAGTATTTATAATAGTAGGTATATAAAAACATTTCTTCTATTACTTTTAAATACTTACGCAAGAAATATAATAGCTCATCAATATATGGAGTTTTTAATCTTGAAATAGATTTCATTCATTAGAAAAGATGATTTAGTTGTGAATATTAGAGTAAAGTGCAATCGAAAATAATTGAATTGAATTGAATGTTCCATTATTATGAAAAACACGTTTTGTTTTGTCAATAAATCTGTTGTTTATCAATACGTACATAGCTCGAGACCATTTGCGGTGCGTGTGCATTTTGCTTGCGAATTGCAATTTTGATTACTTTCGTTGTTTTAATCAGTTGCAAGAGTAATTTCCCAAAGAACAGTCCGTTTACAGAATACACCGTCCAAGAATTTCAACAGTGGATGGATGTTCCAATAAAACACTAAAATGTTTGTCTCGTTAAATAGGTAAGGAGCATAAAATTGTTTTCGTAACTGAGTTACTGAACATTTATATTGTAGGTCTGTCATACGATTTGATTCAAAAGGCTTGCAAAAAAGTATTACACGTTCGCCCGTACAAACTGTCAGGCGTTCAATAGCTGTTGCCTGTAAATTTAGAAAAACATCGTAGTGTTTAATGAGAACCTCAACAATAATTATACTTTTCAGCGATGAAGCATTGTTCCATCATAGTGCCTACGTGAATTCCCAAACCTATTGTAGGTGCTCACTGCTCAACTGAAAATCCTTATACAGGGCCATTCTAAACATGTGCGAAAAATTTAACCGTAATTTTTAATTCGAACCCGTTACGGAGATATATGCTTTTATAGTTTTCTTACCTGCATTCACTGCAATGATAACTTTGTGTACCATGTACAATTGAGTGTGAAAAGTAGATGAAATCGGACCCAGAAGTCAACAATTTGATTTAAAATTTGTAAATTAGGGTATATCTTGAAAATTAGATCGTTAACATAAGTTTTTTTTGCAGCTTCTGAACTAGTATTCTGTTTACAAAAAAAGGTCTTAACAATTTTTTTAACATTTGGAGAGTTGTTTAACGCAGTTTCGAATAGAAATGACAATTTAATTTTCATACACCTACTACTAGTTTTTCACTTCTGGGTCAAATTTCATCCACTTTTCACACACAACTGAATATTCTGCACTGTTAGCTTTCCAAAACAACAAACTTTATGAAAAGCGGAGAAGAAACAACAAAGTTATTTATATTTTAGTGAATTCATGGAAAAAAAACTACGAACTACTGGTTAAATTTTTTCGCATATGTTTGCAATCCCCCTGTACATATGAGGACACCTTATTACAGCCCTTAAAATTGGGACTTAAGGAAGAATAATTGCCCCATTTTTTTAATGAGAACTTGTTCCAGCTATTTTCAGCAACTATTTTTAAGACGTTTTTTCGATCAAATTCACGATGTCTAACCTTCAGCTTGGATTTTCCTGCAAGATGGTGCAACAGCTCACGCAGCAGGTGCAAGATTGAACTACATGGAACTGGTTTGATGATAGAATAATAAACAGAGATCGTTGGCCATTGCGATCGTCCGACTTAATGCCGAAACCCTAAAAATCTTGTATATGCAAATCGTTTACATACAATTAAGGAGTTACAGGTTGTTACGGTGAATGAAATCACACCGAAAGCGTTAAAAAATATGAAGCGGCACGTTAATGTACGGAGCGCGCGTCGAGCAACTATTGTAAGCAACAAAATGTTTTTCTTTAATTTGGACAGGTTATGAAATTCTCTTACTACATTGTGTTTTATTTACGTGCAGGTTAACTTTTGTAATATAAGCATTTAAGGGCAACATAAACAAACATTGGAACAAGAAAAGTCTTTAAAAGTCTCCAACGATAATTACTTTTCTAAAAAAATATTTTACAAACATTTGTATTAACATTTGAAATCTCATTGCACGCCACTGGAATTAGTCAAGGGCACGTTAAGTAGTAAGCGGACAAGAAAAAATCAGTATGAAGTGGCACTTTCAATCATTTTCGATCGCCCTGTATTAAGTAAGTGCTTAAAGTTAAAGAATAAAACATTACATCAATAGTAAATGATCTGTGAAGCACATAGAAAAAAAGGCTCTTCTGCACATTCTATCATCAGTGGAAGTCTCAGTCTCACCAAATCAGTAAAACTGCTGCTGTTTCCTTCAATATTTTCCTTTTGGAGCTTTTTGGGTTGTTTTATTTGTTTATAAATATTTCAAAAAGATATTCTAAGGCTACTTTTCCTTTTCGTTTTCTTAGTTCTAAAGAATTTTATACAAATTTTGTTATTAAACGAAGCGTTTAGATAGGTCATACAATGGTTTGCGCAACAGATTTTACCTATTATGAAAGTAATACAAAAAAAACTTGATTGTTAGTATGTAGAGGTGTGAATAAAATCACAAATTCTCGCTCGATATGGATATGTAACTATGTTAGGAATATTATAACAAAGCCGTGTATTGCATTGTATGATGAGCCAGCTACAATATATATATAGTGCGGTCGTAAAATGTCCTCCCCCCCTTATTAACTTTTGAACGATTTGATATTTTTTCACAAAATGTGTGTGCTTGAATGGGAGGCTAAATGTTACCTTTTAGCTAATATTTACATTTTATAACTTTCAGAATGGCGGCTAGGCGCCATATTAAACTATTTTTTTAAATGGCAATGGGGGTCGAGTAACGCCTCGTTTGAAAGGTATTTTAATTCTGCGTCTGATCCTTGAGCTTCATAAAAAATATTGATTCTGAAAAATTGACAGATGATTGAAAATAACAAGTGTATGAAAAAAGAAGGCACCCGGAAAATTTTGCGATTTGCGGTCCGGATATGTTGTTGACTTCGTCGAGGATAACAACTTTTCCTTATGGTGGTTTCCCGTAGCTCGTACCGTTCGGCCGCCATGGGCGTCCAAAGTCGAAACACGAATCGACGTCTAGCACGTGTCCACGTCATCACAGCGGGTCGGTCGCGAGCTCAATCTGTCCGCATATATACGGTGCATCGACGGCCGGTTCTAACATCCCCAAAGGGGAAGCCGGTCGTCGATGCGCCGCACTTATGCGAACAGATTGAGCTGGCGACCGATCCAGTGCGATGACGTGGAGACGTGCTGGACATAGATTCGTGTTTCGACTTTGGACGCTCTTGGCGGCCGAATGGTAAAAGCTACAGGAAAGTGCCGTAAGGAAAAGTTGTTGTCCTCGACGAGGTCCACAACATATCCGCAAATCGCAAAATTTTCCGGGTGCCTTCTTTTTTCCATAACCTACTACTTCTTAGCTCATATTAAAATTTATAAAATTTAAATATGATCTAAAAAGTAGTACTTAGCCTCCCTTTAAAGCACACCAAATTTTGTGAAGAAATATCAAGTCGTTCAAGAGTTGGTAAGGGGGAAGGACAGTTTACGACGCACTGTATATAAAAGATCGGTCATATTAGTACTGGCTTGTTATTTATAATATCTTGGATCTTGGATATTTCCACTACTAGTTGCTCATTATTATTCTTACTCACACCTTTGGTAAAATCCAACGAGATAAAACAGAATAGTATTCCATAAGCCAACTACCTGGTTGTCGTCCGGCTGGATTAACAATTCCTAGAAATGTTGACAAAACCAACCCCTTAACCATAGGGCTTTTTGCACCCTCCGTAAAGGGCAGAGCAACTGTATCCACATTTTTATATTTGCTAACACATTTAGAACACCGTAACACGTATTTCATCAACTAAGTTGTCATCTTCAGTAAGAACCGGTGTATTTGGGCTATCTAGAGGCATTTGGCTGAGAAATGTTTCTAAAGATAAGCTCTTCACGAAGTCAACAATGAAAGTTCAATGCATTGTTGACTTGTCCAATGCATTGCACTTCCATTGCTCCAAGTGCAAGTGCATCAGTTCCTACAATGTTTTACGTACTTGAACCAGTGTCTCCATTCCATCTTAATCAATAGGTTTTAAGTCATACTGTCTTACTTGTTTTGCTTACAACCCAAAATACAGTTTTTCCAGATACTATAAGGAAGAAGACAAGAAATGCGGACAATATTTAAGGTAATTGTACTAAAAATCATTCACTTTTCTTCTTTTATCTACGAAATTTACAAGATATTAATTTAATCATGTAAGACGTGTGTGTGTGTGATTTAGTTGAAATTATTCTATCACGAATTTTGTACTATAGTTCTTACGATGAGCATTTTTCAGTTTCGGATTAGCGTCTTATTTGCATGCCACAAATTGAACGCATTTCTGTCTTTGTTAGTTGCTCGCGGATTCATATTTCCGAGAAAGGCGTATGTCGTAGTAACATCTGCGAACGAAACAACACCAACACTGTACGTGTGACGTCTTCTGTCGGCTGACACGTTTAGTAGAGAGAAACAGAGATACTTGAAGAATGTCGCGGTATGCATCCAAACGTCACTACTTAAATCTGTTTCCAACAGTATTTAAAATGTTTTGAAGGTTTATATGGCAATATTTTATTTTCTAAAGTTACCTAAGAATTTTTATTTACAATGTTGTTTATTGCGGAAATTTATTTTATACACTTTGGGAACCTTGTAATTACAGTTACTGGAATGTATTCTTGAAAATGCTAAATGGTAAAACAGGCGTAAACAGTATGAGTAAAATATACAATGACTTTTTTCAACGTACATTCTGTACACTACATCTCTACATCTCCTTTGCTGCACGATTTTCCGTATAGTGGGTAAACTTATTTTTGATGCATTTGCAACTCGTTCCCGAACCGCTACAACATCGCGTATTGGGCCAAAATTGTGTTTTTCGCACGTAAAATAATCTAATAGATTTAACACAAACTGTTGACCTGCGCATTCAAAAAATTTCCGGACATTTCCAACAGCGTTTTCTTTTTACAATAGCTAAACACCAACTAACAACCAATGTTGAACTGGCTCAGTACAATCGTGTTTTCAAGAATACATTCCAGTAACTGTAATTACCTTTTAATGGTTGTATAACAAAAATGCTATTAACTTACCTTCAACATCTTAATACCAATTTCCACAAACCCAAACAAACCGGAATATCTACAGAACTATTTCCCAGCAAAAACAAAGGTTTCCAAAGTGTATAAAATAAATTTCAGCAATAAACAACAAGGTAACTTTTAAAAATAAAATATTGACATATAAACCTCTAAAGCATTTTAAATACTGCTGGAAACAGATTTAAGTAGTGTCCTTTGGATGCAAAAGCGCAACATTCTTCAAGTACCTCTGTTTCTTTCTACTAAACGTGTCAGCCGACAGAATACGTCCCACGTACAGTGTTGGTGTTGTTTCGTTCGCATATGTCACTATGACACATGTCTTTGTCGGTAATATTAATATGCGAGCAACTAACAAAGACAGAAATGCGTTCTATTTGTGGCATTCAAATAAGGCGCTAATCCGAAACTGAAAAATGCTCATCGTAAGAACTATATGCGAATGGTGTTCACAATGCGAGTGCCGCTTTTTTCTGATACAAACCAATACAATTGTTTTGTCTGTTTATTAGTAACACAGCATAATATTATTGCTGTATAACCACTTCTAGGACAGAAGTAACTATTTAGTTTCTAGTGTATTATTGCCTCCTGTAGTGTTATATGTATATTTATGCATAATCTGTGGAAACACGATCTGAAGTCTTAGTAGTTGCGGTATAATAAATGGGACTTAATATTAGGGGAATCTAATCCTAGGATTTGAAATCCTTCTGTGCTATTCGTGGGCTTTGCTGAGCGAACACTGTGGTCGCCAAGTTGCATATTAAGTTACCCATCGACTGCGTATCTCCAATAATAACCTGCCGTTATTTTTCCATCACAACTGCGATCAGGGCTTCAAATACGGTCTAATTAATTGGTCTATGTAGTACGTGATGCTCTCAACAAACCAGGAATTTATTATGAACTTAGCTTATACCTTCAATCCCAAATGACTAATAAATTTTGTAGGGGTAATTCGCCAGCTGCTAAAAACACAGGAGCGAGTTGTTATAGAACACCGTTCGAAAAATATTCCTAGTTGCGATTTGCATAGCACAAAGCAAACATTATTGGCTTGCTTAAAAAATTGCGACGTGGAGTACGGTCCTATTTTAAAATTTATGTAATACGTGTTCGTGAGTTTTGTTTAATGGCCCTAGTTTGGTATTTTATTCACGCTTGGTGTGCAATAAAATACGTTTTTATCTTTAAAATGATAAATTTTCCGCTTTTCTTGTATGCCATGGTAGCACTGTTAGCATATGTTTGCCAAAATATATCGAACACCGCCTGAAGAATAAAAAAATCAAAACCGAATATTTGCATATCTAACCCCGAAGTAGTTACAACAAAAAAGTTAAGCAAAACAACGCTTGCTGTTGTAAAATAATCACGACAGTACATGATTTTATAATTCAGGACGGTTACAGGGACATGTTTTTCATTTTAAGCTTGTTTGTGTATGATATACGTTCTAAATAAGGCTTCACATTTTATACGAAAAATAGCAATTTCAGATGGATCAAATTTCAAACATATTTTTAAGTGCAAGAGATTTAAAATAGACTAAACGGGAGCTATAGATTTTATAAAAAAATATGCTTCACTTAGATATTCACATACTTCAAAGTGCATGTGCATATCAAGTATAGCAGCATATTATTTGCATTGATATTTTAACCTCACATCAGCTCGTAATATTCAGAAGTTATGACTACTTACATTTTAAAACTTATGTTTATAGCACCTAATTAAATTGCCTCAGTTTTATGTAATTTGTCAAATCGTCATTCGTAAAGTATACGTCAATCCAATTTATGCGAAAAGGATAAACGATCTGACAAATATTCAAGTACAAAGTAGTTTGGAATTTTTCTACAATTACCATGCTGTCATCAGCTAATAAAACCCTTTAAGATTATACTGATCTCTAAAATAGATTCTGAGTAATCAGGCATTAAATCGGAGGTTTTTAATTCTTTAGGTCTCTGAGGTGACCGTGATGGAATGCTAATGAGAACTATTATAACATATACTCCATATAGTATGCGAAAAATATAATGGATGTAAACATTTAGGTTTCTGAGAGGAATAAGGAAATCTCACGAAAGGGGCTTTAAAATATTCTCCTGAATAGGGTGCGAAATATAATAAGTAATTCGGCATTAAATAGGAAATTTTTTTGAAACATTTTGGTTTCTGAGACGAGTAACGGAATATCACGACAGTACTTTTTAAATATTCTCTTGAAAAGGGTGCAAAAAATAATGCTATACAAGTTTTTATTCTGTAGGGCACGCTAAGCGCTTAAGGGCTGGCGTATATAGGACAAAGCTTCAACATAATGTTGCTGAATAGAATGATAATAAAAATAAATCCGTTTAAGTTTACGTCAATCTCTAAAATTATTGCTGAGTAATCAGGCATTAAATAGGAGATACTTTTGAAACATTTAGGTTTCTGAGGCGAATAACGGAATCTCACGACAGTGGGTTTAAAATATTTTCCTGAATAGCATACGAAAAATAATGCCTACACAAATTTTAAGTCTGTAGAGTACGCTAAGCGCTTAAGGGTTGGTGTATATAGGACGGAGCTTCAACATAGTGTTGCTGAATAGAATGAGAATATAAATCCCTTGAAGTTTGCGTCAATCTCTAAAATTATTGCTGAGTAATCAGACATTAAATAGGAGATACTTTTGAAACATTTAGGTTTCTGAGACGAGTAACGGAATGTCACGACAGTGGTTTTAAAATGTTCTTCTGCATAAGGTGCGAAAAATAATGCCTACACAAATTTTTCGTCTGTAGGCTACGCTAATAAGCGCTTAAGGGTTGGTGTATATAGGACAGAGCTTCAACATAGTATTGCTGAATAGAATGAGAATATAAATCCCTCTAAGTTTACGTCAATCTCTAAACTTATTGCTGAGTAATCAGGCATTAAATATGTGATTGTTTTGAAACATTTAGGTTTCTAAGACGAGTAACGGAATCTCACAACAGTGGTTTTAAAATATTCTCCTGAACAAGGTGCGAATAAGTGGACGCGACTGCCTCCCTGGACTTTCCCATACTGGAAACTGTTCATATCATCTTTATTCAACAGTAGAGTTATTTTCCTCAAAACGGTTGTTCAAGCGTTATCCTAAAACCTTGCCTCGTAACGAATAGACTTACAAGGCTTGTAAGAAGTCCCGCCAAATATCTGCGGTGCCCCTTAATTTCCTTTTAATATGCAACCAGGCATACATCATTCTCTACTATATACGTGATATTGTGACTGCAAATTGAGTTTGCTGTGATTTTATAACAGACAGACATTTTTTAAAAACCACTTTTTTGGATTCCTAGAGACCCAAAACGGATATTTCCGTTAAAATCTCGATTTCGAAAATTAAAAATTTTCATGAATTCAATACTTACCCTATACCTATAAGGTATGGGAAAGTAATATACCTATAAGGTATGGGAAAGTAAAAATAATGCCTACACAAAGTTCTTGTCCGTAGGGTACGCTAAGAGCTTAAGTGTTAGCGTATACAGGACAGAGCTTCAACATAATGTTGCTGAATAGAATGATAATATAAATCCCTTTACGTTTACGTCAATCTCTAAAATTATTACCGAGTGATCAGGCATTAAATAGATTTTTTTGAAATATTTAGCTTTCTGAGACGAGTAACGGAATCTCATGACAGTGGTTTTAAAATATTCTCCTGAATAAGATGCGAAAAAAATACCTACCCGAATTTTTTGTCAGTAGGGTACGCTAAGCGCTTAAGGATTGGCGTATACAGCACAGAGCTTCAACATAATGTTGCTGAGTAGAATGAGAATATAAATCCCTTTACGTTTATATCGATCTCTAAAATTTTTGATGAGTAATCAGCCATTAAGGCTGATCCTCCCGGCCAAAATTGGTTATTTTTTCATTTTTTGGGTGTAATTCATTTTTTTTATTATATGTATCATACATCAAATTACGCGTATTTTTAATATCTGCCCCGCTGAATATGTTTCATTATTTAAAAAAAATGTATCACGTAAAAAGTAGACCGCAATCGTTTTATTTTTATTGTTTTTGCATTCTTTGGTATCAAGATCTAAAGATAGCCTTTTGATTTTTTGGATTAACATTAATAATACTATTCCCTAGCCCGCTGAATCTAAAACAAGACGAAGAAAAAATCATTTATTTAAATAAAAGCAAGAACGTAGAGGACGATGTATCTTCATGTCTACGATACTTTTAGAAAAGAAAATAAGGAGACATGTGTAAAATGCTGTACTTGATATAAATCAATAATAACCAGTTTAAAAAAAAGGTGTATTGTTTAAATAATCACATGTCATTTTTGTATATTTTGCACATTTAGTTCTCCAACTTGGCCGCGAGAGGCGCTGTAGATTGTTCAGGTAGAAACTTCGGTGTCAAGCCAACTTTATTACGGTGATGGGTAGATAATCGTTTTATTACCCGGCCATAATGGAACATTTTATGTATTGACAAACCAAATGTGTCTTTGAATTCAAAAAGTTGCAAACTAACAAATAAAAGAAAATTATAATTAGTCTTACTAGATTCATGGCAATATCTATGCAATTGTTATGTATTTTAAAAAAATGTCTCCGAATACAGTTTACAAGAGGAACAAAAATTTATTTTTGATTTTACGAAAAAATGACGAAAAAACAGAAAATTTTGCTTGATTTGAAATACATATGTACCTATTTCTGTTATTAAAACTATTTAGGTTATTCTTTTTTTTAATCAAATTTTTTGGTATCACTATTTTCGTTCGTCTAGTACTTTTTAAAAGTCTGTTTTAGTTGGCTTTGAAATGTTAACAAATTTATGTTTTCGAATTTAGTTTAGTAGAGAGAAAAAAATGTTTATTTTTCATTTTACAAAAAAATACAATTATATATTCAAAATTATTATATTAGTACAAATGGTTTTAGAAATAAAAAAACAAAAAATATAAAGCTATAACCTAGAGATTGATGTAAATAATACAACAAACAACAATGATTTTTGCGAGCATTTGTATTTTCGCAAGCGCTGCT
>JABXWE010006557.1:0-21590 GCA_014611495.1 Limonius californicus | reverse complement strand
ACCTCGTGACTGTGTGACCCCCCCAAATGTTGTACACGTACAATTACGTACGGCCATGCCACCTCCCCTTTTTTCAGGAATTTTTTCAGAATCCCATTACATTTACCCCCTCTTCCACCATTGTAGCACTCCAATTAACAGAAAACACCAGCCCAGACCAACCAGCCACCACACCAACCACCAACCCAGCACCAGCCCATCAAGACGCCGCCAACCGAGAAGATGAAGAAACGAAGCCCAGGACTGAAAAGGCCCAACGCCTAGAACGGTCCACCGCCATATTATTAAGTTAACATAAATAAAAATGACATATAATATCTTAAGTTTTTGAATAAACGTATTGTCAATTCAATTCAATTCAATCAGGAAAACGATATAAGAGAAGCTACACCCACCAAAATATTTATAACAAACGCAAGATATGTTTAACTCTTCTTCCTTATCTTAATTTAAGGCCCAGCCCTACATTAACTACTCATCATTACTGCCTACGGTCTTCTTGGAATAATGGTGTCCATGAATCGGCCTATCGCTTTGTTGATGGTCCTGACGGTCTTTCATGTTCTTTGCTATTTTCGCTGTTACCGGTTTTGGTTCATTCTCTACACGTGTATAAAACGATAATACGACCGATACTTACCTATAAAAGCAAAACATAGACGCTCGTCATAAAATAAGAAGATAAACTAGACATTTTCGAAAGAATTTTTGGCAGAATTTAGAACAACACAAGAGCAAGAAGTCTACAGACAAAAGGACAACTACGAATAACCAACACTTTATAAGATCAAGCCATAGTATACGCCAACAAAAAGGCAAAGACAAAATGAATATGGAACGGATGACACCTGACAGCACAACCCTCCAACTGTTCAGAAGGAACGTACTAGATGGCTAGATGATGTGTACAAAGGCCTACAGAGATTTAGTGCTAATAACTGGTGGAGTATCGCCTATAGGAGGAATATATGGAAAGAAATCGTTATATCGGTAAAGACCATTGAACGGTCGAGAAGAAGAAGAAGGAAAAATAAAGAAAACCCTCTGGTGGATTAGTTGCAACCAAAATCCACAATTACCGCTGAGTATAACATCATCTTGGTGTGGAAAATGAGTAAAATAATTAATACCTAAGTTAACTTCTGGAATGTAAATGCCTTTTGACAACGCCTCCTGGAACAAATACGTATAATCTGGCATGCCGCAGCTCATGTGATTTGACTTTTGGATGTTTGCCATACATCCTGCAGTTCTAACTAAGCCTTTAGAGATTTCTTTGTATTTTTAAGCCTTAATCGACAAGATTACTAAATCATTTCAAAGTGGTAGCTATATAATTGACAATACTGGATCACAAAAATTGAATTGTGGAAATACAGTTAGGAGAGATTACATTAACAGCTAAAAGATCATTCGTGATAGTCTTGTTGCCATAACCTAACTAACCTGGAAGTTATGGAAGTCGCTCGTATTGGTTTATTATCTACATACTATCTATAAGTTAGAAAGCGGTCTTGCTTACTGTGTAAATCTGGAAAAACCTCATTTGAGGTATACATCCAATAATTTACAAGTTTTGCACGAACACACATATAAGATATCAGCTGATCATTTTATGTTATCGGAAGAAGAATTTGTATTTCTACAATTATCACCGAATAAACTAGAGATTTCATGTATACCATCCCAGTAATGTGTTATGGAGCGGAAAACTGGACCATGATACAAAAAAACATAAACGTTTTAAGCACATTGTCACATATAATAGAAAAAACAATGCTGGGAAAGTCTTTAACCGATAGAAAAGCTAACAAACCGACACGACAAAAAAAACTATCGTTGATGTAATAGAAAATGATGCAAAACTGAAATGGACTTACGCAGGCAATATAGCAAGAAATAATCTAAATAGAGGGAATAAAATATATAGTCAAAGACACCTAGGAGGCGTCTACTAATGAGATGGGTGGATGACTTGAAAATAACGACCGATTTGAATTGGATTCAAATAGCAACTAACAGGCGAAGATGAAGCAAAGATCTAGAGGAGACGTATTTGCAAAGATGAAGAAGAAAAGAATAAAATAGATTAGATATTAATATTAAACAAAAGATCTATGACATCACCGTAAACCCTGCTTGATGTCACAAATCAAGTAAAAAAATAATATTTTCCGAGTTATCGAATTTGTTCGAAGCTCTATTCAAGTTATGGTTATATTCGGAATTCCTGTTAATACTTATATTAATATTTACCGAATAAGTTTGTCGTGGTGATGAATGGACATCAGTATGACTTCCAACGCATTTTTCCTGTTGTAGACTGCAGCGCTTTCTGTTTGTCGAATAGCTTCCTCAAAACGCGTTTTAAGAAAAGTTCTTAGTAGTTTAAACTGCGCGACGCAATTCATCAATAGGCTATTGAAAAACAAATCCAGCCCACAAATATTGAAAACCAATTCTATACCTAAACAGGCTTGCCAAATGTACGGAATTGCAAAGTAGAAGCCTTCCCGCCAAGCAAAAGGGTACGCTGTTCGTAACGGGGTATTTTCAAACATCATTGGCAAAATTACATATTGCAAACCACACAGGAAGGCTAGAAGCATGTTTATAACCCAAATTACGAAGAAATGCTTACAGTCCTTGTTTACTTCGTTATGAAGGTCATTACCAATTATTGTTGAAGGCCAGAATTCAAAGTATACGGTGTATAATATTTTGGATAAATTTTCTTTGTATACGTAACACAGTACTCGTCTTGCCACCGTCTAGAATTGCTTAATTCCAAGTAATATTCTTCATTTGATTCAACTTACCTCTATAGCCACAATTAGCATTGAAACTGCATACATTGCTGAACCAAGGTCTACTTCTTTGTCGGTTATGTAATAGTAATTACCAATTACTAAAACCGCATAACTGAAAATTACCAAAAAGTGCAGAACCGCGGTTGTATTATTTTGACGCTCCGGCCAAACACTCAAGCTGTCTAATACTATTTTTGATGGTATCATTAGCCATTTGGCACCATCTCTAAAAATGTGCTTCGGAAGGATAGCCCTTGATGTATCCTTGAATACATTTTTATCGGTATACCCAACAGTTGCTGCCATGGTTAAACCCGGAATGTAGGAAACATAAGAATACGCCGGTTCCTATTTCCACTTTACGGACAAAAAATTCTCAACCAATTAGTGTAATGATACGGTTTTCGGAATAGCAATTACGATCTGAACCCTTTGCGAGTCTTTTTAAAGTCCGTCATTACGCGATTCTCTAGTGGTATGTGAAAAAACACGTGAAATATAAAATATTCACGTTTATAATCGCATAGCTCTGCTACAACACCTTGTTAACTCTTGAACACATCCAAAACGAAAAATTCAATACATGCGAGAGTAAGAAAATGTTCAGTTTAGTACGAGAAGTTCAATAAAACATATTTATTTATAAAAAGGGATATTACAAGATGAAAACTATATTAGATAGAGTCTTCCTGTCCAACGATGCACTTGTGTCTCCGATCTGGAAGCTTTGGAATACCTCCTTGGAAAAAGTCTTAGGGTTGCATGTGTATCCACCCTTGAACAGCTTCCAATAACGTCATTAATAAATTGAAATCTTTTTACAGCTAAACATTCTTTTAGTAGGACAAACAAGTTAAATCGGGGGAAGCAATATCAGGACTGTGTGCTGCATGCAGAAGAAAGTATCGCTGTTTGCCTATGGTTTCAATTGTTCTTGCAGCGGCATGAAGGCGAGAACTGGCTTCTCCTCTGTTTGTTCCAGATCGCCTACTTAACTATAAAGGACAAACGTGTCTATTAATGGTCTGCATGGATTGTAGGACGCTCTGTGGGCTAAATCAACAAAGAGTATACCTTATAAATCCCATGAAGGTGTTTATCACTTTACCAGCTGACAACACAGTTTTAGCTTCCTTTGGCCATGGCGATGAAATAGAACACCCACTTATGCTTGCATGTTTTGTCGCAGAAGTAAAATAATGTGCTCAGGTTTTCCCAATAGTTACAATTGAGTCCAAAAATGTATCTCCTTCTAAACCATGTCGCTGTGTAAAGAGGAAGATATTTGCAAGCGATTCAATTTCTGTTCTTTGGTCATCAAGTTTGGAATTTACTTTGAGCTTACCTTCCAATACCCAATTTCGTTTTCTATGATGTATTTGCTCGCCACACCGATTGCTCGTCACACCGATTGCTTGCCGGACAGATACTCAACGAGCAATTTGTTCTTAAAATAAAATATTGTTTCTAGACATTTGGTATACCCTGTTAGTAATTTTCAAAATATGACATTTGTCTGAAGGTCCAAGGAATATTGATAGTCAAAGCAGGGTTGCCTGTTCATGTATCGTGTGTTTTCTTAAATTTGACGTCAGGGTAGGCGCTAAAATGTTTATTGTGAACATATCACAATACGTATCTAACCCTACACATAAACATATTTAACAATAAAGCAATCAAAAGCTAATATTTAAAAATAGCTTCAATAAACGTCAATACAAATTCGAACTGGGGAACCCCTAGCAATTAAGCTTATCCTCCCCCTTGTCGGGTCATGTCGCCCTTCAAAGCATCAACGGAAACGACGCGCCCGACTCTACTCGCCCGAAAGCGCAGGTGTTGTACCCTGTATGGACTGACTAATGCACTGGCTTCCTCCATCCTTGGGTTGGGACTTCCGTCTAGTTCTGACTTCCTGTATTATTGGTCGAGGCTACCCGGTTGACCGCGGGATCTAATATGCCCCGAAATCAACCTCCTGGTACCACTGCCACCCTGAGTTCAACCGCTATCTCGGAATCCGCCCAGCTACGCGAGCGAGGGGCTTGTTACGGAGTCCGAGGTACCCAGAGAAACCCATAGGGGTCACGTTTCGTATACCGCGAAGGTATACTTCCAGAAACGTGTAAGTGACATTTTTTCAAGTTCAAGAAAATCAATACATTCTCATATAGGGCATACATTTGCACAACTTTTCTCTGATTTAATCCACTTCCTGTTCCCTACGCAGATACATCATCTTATCTCGGACTCCCTATAGTTAGAAAGTAAAGAATAAGAAACATTAAAGAATTGACCAACACTGTTAAACAACGCACAACACAGACATGAATCCATAATGGTCCCCAACCTCAACAGTAACGGCACGTAGGAGGATTATTCCCATAATTCGAAATACCCACACAAAAGCCTTTAGCCTACTCAGATCGTACAGTGTGTCTTCTCAATACTAGACAAATAAACACTTAGCCGTGTAATCGTAATGCGCTACTAGGATCAGTAAAAATAGGGTGGTGCAACCTTACCAAAATCGTAGGTAAGCAAACTGAATATTATACGAAAAATATGGAAAAACGTTATTTGGTATTTTTAGACAGATCATACCTAGGTGTCCGAAAAGCAGGATTACGTGTATTATGATGTGAGTTGAGCTCGACATTCATTATAATTGTTTCAATAATATTTGAAAATACATATTACTAGACTAAGACATTTCTTGTCGCCAAAAACGTGTTTGCAATCAAGGCAGAATGGTGCCACTCGCCGGAGGCTATCATATGCCCTCGCACACGTCGAATGCGTTTTAGTAAACGCGTCATGACACCTTTGTAGCACACGCTAGTGACGGTGACACCCGGTGGCACAAATTAAGTAGAGGGGAACTCAAAAACTTATCTATCTAGCCATGAAACAGAAGAGACGCAAAAATTGTTATAATTTTATTTTTCAATATAACATTTATCTGTATAACTTATGTCGTCTGTCCGAAAGTGGGTTTACACCTTCAGAGCAAAATTCCTTTGGCTGACTAGCGAAATAGTTATCGACGACATGTTATAGTTTGTTATCTGAGTAAAATCTTCATCCTCCTAAATATTTCTTCAGTTTTTTAAGCAAATAAAAATCAGATGGTGCGTATCTGCTGTAAGGTTGGTGATACATTTCCTGAAGCCTATATTCCTCTAAAACAGGCACGACCTTTCGAATCTTGTGGACTCATGCATTGTCTTGCAGAAGCAAGATATTTTTCTTAGGCAAATGTTGGCTTTTTTCACAAATCGCATTTCTTAGATTTTTTTGAGTATTGATATAAGTTTTTCCAATAAGTGTAGTCCGTCTTGGCTTATATTCGATCAATAATATAATCTCCATGTCCCAGAATATATATTTTAACCATTAACATTCCAGCAGAAAGTTGGATTCGTCAAATCTTGGGAGGTGGAGAACTCTTATGTATGGATTCTTGTTTCGTCTCAGGATCCCAGTAATGAACCCCAGCTCCGTCAGCAGTCCCCATTCGTGCTAGAAACTCTGAATCTTTCTCTAAAGCGGACAAATGCTGATCGCATATTTGTTGGCGATGCAATTTCTGTTCCGAAGCCAAGAGCCTTTGAATCCACCACGCCGACACCTTACTCAAGCCTACTTTATCGTTTGATATGGTAATGACGATTCCCTCAAAAATTAAAGAATAAAGATAAATATTTGAGTTCCCGTCGTATTTAATATACATTGCCGCTGGGCATCTTCGCAGTTTGATTGCGGGGTATTTTATTTTTTCAAGTTTTCATAAAACAAATGCTTGAACGGAAGTCTGAAGGTTTTGGCTTCTGGGTAATCACTATCATCTTCCGTTTGACGACAAATCGCAGCAACATTCTGTAATGCAGGGGTTCCCAACTGAGTCGATATCGACCCCCTGCAAGTCAATAGAAACCTAAAAACGGTCGATGAACATGCAGTGATCGGTGAGTTGAGTTGCTGAACCTTTAGGAGTCTTTTGGGGTCGATGAACCTTGAGGAGTCTTTTTGGGGTCGATGAACCATATGAGTCTTTCGGGGGCGATTGTTAAAACACATGGATATGCAAAATAATGGAATTAAAAAATACACGACAAAAATACACTGAATTAAAACAAAAATTTGAGGTTTCCACGTTCTGATTCAGGAGAGGTCGGTTGTAGCTACTTGAATAATTTTTATGAAAAAGTAGAAGTAGATTAAATGTATCAGAACGCGCAATTTTAAGAATTTAATTATTTTATAATATTAGGGCGTATCCAAGGGGGGGGGGGGGCAGCTGCCACCCTTCCAAGGTGGAAAAAATTTAAAACAAAACAGAAAAAATATGAACAACACATTTGTGAAAAATTGATTAATATGTTGTTTGTTGGAATGCCAACATTTTGAAAAAAACTAATTACGAAATAGAGACCTTCGCGCCATCTGTTAAAAGTAATAAAAACTACAACCTGTACGTGTATATAACACGTACAGGTTGTAGTTTCTATGACTTCTCACAGATGGATGTATAGTTAACTGGTGGCAACAAGAAGCTTTCAAGAATAATCTTTTCTCATTTCACGACGCATCAACAACGAGAATATTCCGAAAGCTATTTAACTCGTACATACATAATAGCGCGCGCATTTCGGTTAGAGTCAGTGCAGTTAAGTTACATTCACACATAGGTCACAGGTGTGTGCAATTTTTACTACAGTAAAGTTTGTAGTTTCGTGCCATCTACTTTATTTCAAATTATACAAATATGGATATTAGAAAGTTTTTTGGTAAGAATGGTAAGTATTGACGTTTGTTTGGGTATCTACGTTTGCATGGGTTATGGCGCGTCCACACCAACGTTTACTTAAAATTATATTTTATTTTTTGCAGTGAATTTAAAACGAAAGAAAAGTACCAGTACCAGCAGCAGCGGCGATGAGGGCAAGGAAGTACAACCATCCTCTGCTGCAGGCATCGAAAAAGAGAAGAACTTTGGTTCAAAATGTGGAATGAGCTAACAGACGCGCCAGATATCATCGAAGATTTAAAAAAGAGCGAAATGTCTTTTTTACCATTAGAAAGGCGCTACTGATTTTGCTTTCGGATCCCTGCACAACAAACACTATAGAGCGTTCATTCAGCTCCCTTCGCCGAACTAAAACGTGACTTAGAAGCACTATTAGGAAAAATTGGTTAAATGGGTTTTCGCACCCAAAGAACTTCTAGTGGAAGTTATAGTTAGAAAATTTATAACTAATTGCAAACTACTGTTCAAAAATTAATTTTATCAATAAATAGTGTTTTTCTTCTGTAATTGTGTATAATTGCATGTCCCTATGGACCCCCTTCACCCTTGCAATAAATTGGATTCAGAGAGCTGCCCCCCCTCCCGTTTGTTATGTTCATTTAAAATTTGCCGCTTTATTTGAATTGGTCACAATCCAATTGCCGCTCCATAGAAATTAAAAACGTTATTTTAATTGCCAATTGTATGTTGATTACAATTTTAGTTATTTAGTCTTTAAAAATTGATTTATGACGGGACCAATTTCGAAGTTTCCCTTTGTAGGCTAGAATTTGCCAATACATGTGTTTTGTATGCACGTAACTCTGGACACGTTCTGCGTATTTACGTATCAGATCTTTCTAGAACAATTTCATCATATTTCTCAAGGTGGTGTAATATTTTCGACCAACACATGTCCGGGACACGTTTAGATGTTCAGTCAGCCTTCGATCTTCGCTGAACTCCGGTCTTCCAAATTCCATCAATGGGGGCCGTAAATAAATTGATGCTGCAAATGCCGGCTTGGGTTTTTCGATGGGTATACCTTGTGTAATTTTCGTTTCGCTGTTTTACCATGGGGTGAAAACAGAATATCGACAATTGTCGGATCTTATAGAAGTACGCTAGGATTTTAACCCAGAAAAAGGCAATTCATTGCGAATTTGCCCATCGCCTTGGGCGGATTAATATCGAGCCCATTCTCTGTACCTGCACCTTGTGGCGCTGTTACGATGAACGGCCATTTCATCAAGTCTTCAGGGGCGTACCTGCGGATTTTTATAATCATCCTGTGAACACCTCGAAATGTGCCTGTCTCGCTACTCCATAGCCAAGGTAAAGAACATGTTTTTCTCTGTGTTGTGAAAAAAAGAACCGTTTTCGCGTCAACTTACAAAATTCAAGGGATTCAACCATTTCTTTTTATGCGACCCAAAAGCAACCCTCCGTCGCCGTTTATTTTGCTTATTGTTAATTATAAAGTTGGGAATATTGACACTGCATTATTCCTGTAAACTCGACGCCACTGGCCACGTAGATTTGTTGAAATATCGTAAAGCCATGGGCGGCGAGTTCCCCCTTAATCGAAAGTTCAATTAACCGATTGTTGTATTGAGTAAAACATTATCATTTGCTGTCATTCTTTTATCCTGCCAATAATTTCGTTATATGTGTTTTAAAATTCAGTATATCTTTCATTATTTTGTATTTGTTTGTGCATGAATTTTGCAAGCTTAATAGATATAGGAGGAGGCACAATAAAGGTGAGTTCGATTCCCGTAAGCTGCTGGCCTCTCGGTCTTCCACTAGGCCCTACAATCAGCTGTATTTGGAAGGTGGCGCCCACTAATTTTGACCCACTCTGAACACAACTAGGAAGATTTCCTCCCGCAAGCGATTTCCGTGAACTCCCCTTACTCCTGTGAGCTAAGCTGTAGGCTTTTTTCCACCTGTCCGGTTACAGGTCAACGGATAAGCTCGTTTGGCCCGTATCACGTTTTGTGGTGGATATGTCCTTGAAAACGTTGTTGGAATTTCAAGTAACAAAAAAGATTGTTTACAACAGCATTTGCAATTGTAGCAGCAATAATAGTAGGTAATAATAAGAACCTGTATAATATGTTTTAAAAGCACAAGATGAACAATAGAATTGTTTTATTAAATTAATATGTATAGTATATAACCAAGCCAAATGATGCTCGTTGCTGGTCTATGTTTCATTTGTCGAAACTTTGTCAAACACAATAGTTAATCGACGTGTGTAACCGCTACTTGCCAAGGTAAGGGTCAAACAATCGCATAACCTCGCTAGCGCCATCTCACTCTTATTGCTAGTTTATAGCAACGTAGCGCCATGCTAGATTCGGAAGCAAACTGATAGGAAGCGCCATCTTCTGCCAATATCCGACCAAGTCTAGATTTTCGTGACATACGTCAGAAGTCTAAGTATTTATTTGCCTATACTAATACTATTTTTGATGATACTAGTTTGCGCCATCTTGGCAGGATAGCATTGGGTGTATCTTTGCATGTATTTTTACCGTGATTTTCCAAACACCCAACAGTTCCCAACAAAACGAAAACTGGAATGTATATTAACGAAGTCTTACGAGTCTAATATCTACGTCTGGGCCGTGTTATTTTAAACTAATTAGTATAATTATACGGCTTCCAGAATAGCAATTACGGGCGGAACAATTTCAGAGGTTTCCTTACAGTCCGTAATTAAGCGTTTGTCTGTGAAGTAGCACGTGAAATATAAAATATCGACGTTTATAACATGATTTTGCTATTTTATTCTACAGAACATCCAGATCTAAAAACTCAAAATCAATAAAATGGCGAATAGTATTTCTTGCAAATATTTGTTTGGTTTACCATCGGATTAATCTTCGAAATCTCACTCAAATCGTTTATACAGTCGCGTGCTGCTTCCATACTTAGTTTTTATTCTACATAGCATTCTTTCCTCCTGTGTATTTCATCTTCAGTTTAGCAACTTGCTATCTACCTTCACTCAATAACAACTCAAACATCTAAATTACTGGCAACATGGTAATTCTTCAACTACTAAAGTAACGGGTAATGCAAAATTTCATTAGAGTTAACGCATATCGTAATTATTGATAGGTATCCCAACTCAAAGCGTTCATTATAATATAATACAAATATAAAATATAGTAATTTATTAGAAGTAATCTTAGAAATGGGAAAAGTACTGATAAATAATTGCCACAGTTTTAGTGGTTGCACGCTAACTTTCTTCTAGAAACGCTTCCTGTCTCACCAAACATTTGACCTAACGAAACTTAAAATATTTTGAGAGGGCAGAAATATTAATGATTCTCACTTATTTATCAAAGTCCATTAATGTGAATAGCACTCATACTCAAATTATTAATATTTGGAACATCAAATATTTATTACAAGCATTATACAAAAAAATCGAGACAGTGTGCACAAAAAAAGAGAGCTATTTCTGAAAAAAAATGACTTGTAGCGAAACTTCTCAAAACGACAACTTATCTGTTTAATACTGCAGTGACATTAATGTACCCTCCATACTACGTTAATTAAACCTTTTGCTTTACTAAAATATAAAAGTAATCATTCACTGGTATGTCGACCTGTGGTAGATGAACAAACATACGGTCATACTATATCTGCTTAATTAAATTAACTTTCACTAATTTTTCTTGTTAATTCTGTTATATATTAAATTAGGTTGATGTCTATATCCATTGTAGAAGGGTCTATTTCGCACTGGGACGGGTTTCGAGAATTTTTACAAACTAACAGAAATAATTAACTCAAAAGTCTCCGATACGGTCTTAAAATCGGTCATTCTCTGGAGCTCTAGACCTGACAGCTTCAGACATGTACGCGGTGCATTCTTAAAATAAACACACAAAGCGCCATTTCAAAACACACCAGCAAAGCACACATAAGCAACAATAGATTACCGTAATAGCATTGCAGTTTCTACATTTCTACTTACAGGGGTTGGGTGTCCCCCCATACAGTCCCATATGGCATGTAGTAGTTCACCTTTGGCATCGTGACAGGATCGTCTGTGTTCCTATCCGTTCGGAATGGATCGCACTTGACAGGGCCGTCTTTAGTAGATGTTGTCTGATGTACCTAAACTGTAGCGGGTACCAGGCAACCGAATGTTACTACCGAACAACGGTGCTCATTGTGATCACCAAACGACCTCCGTAAGTAGCCGTATGTGCCTTATAAGGAAAAGCATGAGAGACAGGCTTTCCATAGGCCGCTCTGCAATAAGTAATGCAGAGATCACTAGCTGCCCAAACAGGTCGAGGTCAAATCGAATGATCGCGCCCAATCACTAACCTGCCAAGCATTAGGCAACATAAAACAGAACCCTGCGCGGGTACACAACCGCCCTACTATCGTGGAGAGCTCGCAAGCCCCCAAGCAGGCCTTTATCATTATAACAAAGTAATTACAGTTACTAACAGTACTCTCTTCTCCACCCTCCTTCCCCCGTCAAGCACCCGCTTATTTGTTTCCTCATTTTCTAGTCATTTAATTCTCTCTTTTCTTCCTCTCCCCGCTCCCCTCTTCCATTTTCTATCTTCTCTCTTCTTCTCTTCTTCCCTCACTTTCTACCAACCCTCCATCAATTTAACGGTTTCTGGAGAATGGTACGAAGGATCCCATCCATTCGTCCCACGAAGCTCGTAAACAGTTAGTAAACGTTACTTACATGGAATTATAATAGTAAGACCGCTTTCCTATTTCTTTTCTTATTTTCTTCTCATTTTCTTCCCTTCTCTCCCCCCTCCACTTTCTCTGTACGCTTTTTTGTTCCTCCTCTCCGTCTTTCTTTACCCCCTCAAGCACCATCCTATTTCTTTTCTCATTTTCTAGTAATTTTCTTCCCTTCTTCTTCTTCTCCTCCCCTCTCCTCACCCATTTTATAATTTCTCTTGTCTTCCCCCACTTTCCACCAACCCTCCTTCAATCTAGCGGTTTCTGGGAATTGGTACGAAGGATCCCATCCTTCGTCGCCATTCCCTGTCCCATGAGACTGTTCATCAATTAGAAAAATTACTCACATGGAATTACAATAATAATTTACATGTTAAATAACTTCAGCCACACGTGGTTAAAGTGTTTCGCACATATTAAGAATCATTCTGTATAATATGTATGTTACACAAAGATTTTACGGCACGGCAGAGCTCTACAGTACCGTAATAAGGGTAAATGAAACTGGAGGACCCCTGGTATCCAGAGAGTGCGCTTACTAATAGCCAAGCACTTTCATGGCCAAGCAACCTTCGGCGGAAGCTGTTCCACCTTGATTTGAAGGGGTTGGTATGTGAAAACTTGGGGTTGCACCCAAGCTATCCTCACGGGCCCTTACCGTCTTAGTCCCATTCCAGGGATTTGGGACTTTTATTAACGTTGTCCCTCTTCATCCAGGCCGTTAAGCCAACACCCCCTGCACTCTTCTGCCCCGTGAGACATGACCACGTTAGCAGAAGGACGCATGGTATAATGGAAGTGCTAGGCACTATGAGACACCGTTCGAAACACAGTGCAGACCGTTGACCACTACATGACAGTTGGGCTGGGTAGCTGGTCCGCGGCTCCGATTTGTAGCCGCTAGCCGCCAACGCTTTACACGTCGCGAGCGGCTTTATCGTCGACACTAACCTTTTGTGTCACTTACGACCATCCACGAAAAGGCCTTCCCTCTATCCGCCATCTTGAGGACGCGCCCGGTAGGGAGCTATCCCCCGGGAAGGAAATCTAAAGGCGACTCCCAAAAAAAAAGACAAAACGCAGCGCGAAATTGCAGCAGCTGAAAATATTTCACCATATTATAAAATATGTTGCGATAATTCTAAAACATAATCTTCCACGTGGAACTTCCGGGGAACGTATGCATGTCAGGGCCATTCTGTAGACAAAGAATTCCAAAAACTGTTTTCGATAGGCGCTGCCGACTAAACATACTTGTCAGCGTTCCTTTAAGTTCCGAAAAGGTGACCTCCCATAAATTACCTTTTGAAAATCATAGAATAGCAATCGACTATGAGCGGCAATTAAAATCAGACTTTAATTCATACGAAGCGGCAAAACTAAACAAACGTTACAAAATATTCTCTGTTGGAGAGAATCTCCAGCCCGTTGGAGAATTCAGTAAAATCAGCGTACCTGTACGGTGTAGCATGTATTCATTTTGTGGAACACTTAGCCAGTAGGGTTAACGTAGTTGATATCAAGCAGGTTATGCCAGTTAGTATCAATTAGGTACCAGTCAAGTAAGAGATTGAAGGTCCTGTAAGCCGGTCAAGTCAGATAAATCAGACCTTTGATTTTCATATTTTTTCCATAATTGGGCTTCCAGAACTAATTGAAAATAGGTTCTAGTCAGTCAGGCCAGATTGTACGTATTTTTAAAATTACGCGCTAATATAATTCCAACACCGTTTGGTAATATTTCCTTCCAAATACCCTACGAAACACTTACTTTCATTTATCGTCGAGATTAGGAAGCCAAGCAACCTTTCCGGGCTGATCTTGGCCGCAGCGAACCGCTGATCACTGGGTTCCATTCATTGAACCAATGAAGGCAAAAAAAATCATAAATAAATTCACTGGCGAATTAAACTAACCTGTACACGTACCAGGTGGCAATTTAATCTTTTAACTATGTGAAAACACTGAATACGACTCCGATTAGTTTTACATTTAGATGGGTCTGGATATTTGCATTTTTTGTAGCCCTTCGAAAGCATAAGTGGTACCAGCAACACGGTGCTGGTCCTCACAACACCCGTATTGTTCGAAATTATTTAAATGCACATTTTCAAAATTCATGGCATGGCACGTTTGGCCCTGTTCGTTGGTCTCCACGATCGCCATGCCTAACGCCTACGGATTACTTTCTGTGGGGAAATGTAAAAGATGCTGTGTATGAATCCCCGACGGAAAATATCGGATATCTTCGCCTCAAAATCCAAAATGCCTTCGACTTCATTCCGAGGCAGACTATTCAAAATGCAGTCCATAAAATGAACTTGAGGACTAACCTCTGCATCATCGAAAAATCTACCAACCTGTATACTGCAATCTCACAAATATAATATGAAATCCGAAGCCTACGTTTTCAATACATGTGTACTTCCCGTATAAGGCATCGAAACTCTTGTTTTTATTAAGAAAATGATACAGATACTAAAGTTGCACAAAGACAAATGGAGAGGGAAATTTCAGGCTTTAGTTTAAAGGATAAAATAAGAAATACATTTATAAGAGACAGAACAGGCCTGGAAGAAGTTTTAGAAAGAGCAGCTAAGTTAAAACAAAGTTGGGCTTGTCACATGATAAGATAGGGAGGAGATAGACGGTCTGGAAAAGTACTAAACTGGCGACCTAGAGCAAATAGATGGAGGGTAGGACGACCAGTGGCAAAATGAAGGGATGACATTGCGGAAACGGCTGGAAGATACTGGAGAAGAATAGCGGCAGACCGAGACACATGGAAAGAACTGAGAGAGCGATACATCCAGAAATTGATAAAATTCTGAGTAAAGAAGAAGAAGAATTACTGTGATGGTAAAAAATTTTACATCATGACGAATGGTAAAAAAGAGAACCTAGAAGAGGATGTCCACATCAACGATCAATATGAATATAAATAGGCCAAAGTTGATAAAGACCGCAAAGTTTTAAGAATCACTTATATTTCCAATTGATTTCTCTGTACGTAAAAGTTCGTAATCACTTCTTAAACTGCAATTATACTTTACTGTCGATCATGTTCCTCCTCAGCGAACCTTGCAAGTACAACGTTGATCTACATTTATGAAATCATTAAATTCCCAGAGCTGACGGAAACCAGAATGTATTATACGACTGCACGTCATACACTTCCATACCATGTTGTTAAAGACGAAGTGAAATGGGTCATAATGCCAGCCAAAATTATTCTTCGAGGACTAAGCTTGTGGCCCGAAAACCAAAATAAATTAACTGCATGTTTGAACTTTCTTTTATTTGGCAGTTTAGTCTTTTATTTAGTAGGCGAAGTGGCGTTTATACGAAAGAACAGGTCGCAGTTTGCCGAAATAGTTGCCACTTCAGTAGTTATTGTAATTGTTATTCAGGTGAGTTTCAAACGATAGATCGGAAACTATTGGAGTCATTTTGTTCTTAACGTTTCAGACGATACTGAAGCAACTACTACTAATTTATTATAAAGCAAAAATTTTGAAAATGTTATCTACCATATACTACGAGTTTTGGCCTTCAAGCATTGTCGGAGAGGACCTTCAGAAGGAACTCTCTAGAAAAAGTTGGAATTTGGCTATATATTGCTTAGCATATACATTTATAAGTATTTCGTGCGCTTTTCAATATTTTATTGGTCCTTTAGCTACTGGAAATGAAAATTTACCTTTTTTAACGTATTACGAATTCCTGAAACCAGCTAATGTTCTATATGCTGTTTTTTATGTGTGGCAAAGTTTCATGTGCCTTGTACTACCCACATTACTTGGCGGTTTTGACATTTTATTTGCAAGTTTGACATGGAACTGTATAGCACAATTCAAAATGCTTGCATACTGCTTCAGAAATAGTTTCAAAGGGTCTCAGAACGCTAAGGACAAGGCGTTACTCATAAAGTATGTAACTCACCATGACAAAGTTATTGAGTAAGTAGAAATTCTTATAATGTTTAGAATTTTCTTTGAATGCAAGTTTTGTAGAACCTGCAAAGAAATAGAAGAGACATTTTCATTTTTCCTGCTTTTAATATACTTGAGCAACGTTGTTGCTTTTTGCGTCGGAAGTTTTATGCTGGTATATACATTTTCGAGAGTGTAAATAATAGAGTATGAAACAGTTTGTTTTAGACGGAATCGGCAACGGAGTTTGGTAAAATGATAGCATACCTGTTAGCATTTCTGGGAGAATTATTCATTTGCTGCTTTCTTGGAGGCATATTGACTTTTGAAGTATGCAATGTATTACACTTAGAAGTATATACTTTAATTTTAACCTTGGGTTTTAGAGCTCAGAATTATCAAAAGCGATTTTCGAAAGCAATTGGTATCACCCCAACGTGTCTAGAGACTTAAAAAGGTCATTAATTATGGTGATGGCGAAGGCTCAGCAAGAAGTACGTTTAACAATGGGCGGATTCAGTACCTTAGATTTGATGACCTTCATACAGGTGTGCACAGATGGTTCGCGAATAAAATCTATGTTCTGCATACTTTGTTGTAGGTTCTGAAACTGTCGTTTTCTTCGTACACGCTACTCAATTCTATGTTACAAAGAAAACGTTAATTATTTCGTCTTACTTATTTCCACATTATTTGTATATTTCTTGCGTAAGCCCGTCTGGTAGAAAAACAATAGTATGGACTTTACATCAGACCAAAATACAACTCTACTACTACTAAGTTAAGTTACAATTAAATACGATTTAATCACGAATGGTGACAACATGGCAACTGGTTTCGGGTGTGCCTCAATTCAGAAATTGGTTGATTTTCAGCACCATTGGGTCATTGAATTTCTAGTTAAAAAGGGGAACAAGCCAGAAGAAGTTTACCAAGGGCTGGTGGCAATTGACGGTGAAGATGGTCCTTCATCCTACAAAATTAAATTTTGGAGTAAGCAGTATAAGTGGAATAGAAAGTCGATGGAACATCCCACACACTGAAAGAATCTTCATCAGAAATGTGCAAAAGTTGAAAATTTCGTAGTGTCAGACGAACAAGTGAAGATTGGCCGGATAAAGGAAGAAATACCGATTGAAAATGACACAGTTCACACAGTAATTCACGAGAAGTTCAGGATGTCAAAGGACAGCGCGGAGTGGATCCCTTAAATGTTCACACCACTTCAGGCAGACATCAGACGCCAGTGCTATCAAGAAAACTTGAAGCTGCTGCAAATAGACCCAGATTACTTTTACCCACGTTTGATAACTGTGGAGCTGAAACGTTGGTTTATCATAAATATCCGCAGTCAAAAATTGAATCTATGCAATCGAAGCATTGAAGTTTACCATCCCCAAGAAGCTCAGATTGGAAAAATCAGCTAAGAAGATGATGGCAACTAGGTTTAGGGATAAGGATGGATTGTTGCTTTTAAAATTCTTACCACACAAGAGCACCATTACTGTAAGAGGTTATTCCAATTCTTTAGCTGCTTTACCTAAAAATATTAAGGAAAAGGGGTGCAGAAAGCTCACACCAGGAGCCCTGTTGCTTCACGCAAACTGCTTTAAACTACTAACATCTAAACCACCCACCATGAACCACTCCTCTCTACCTGTTTCGACATTTGAAGAAGTTCACCCATAGATAGCGAGGAAGAAGCGGCGAAGACCTGATTAACAAACTAACCAGTAGAATTTTTTGCAAGGAGAAAACATCGCTGGAGAGGAAGTGGAACAAGTGCATTAAACTTCATGGTAACTAGGTACATATATGAAATAATAAAATGTTCGTTGAACGCTCCTTGTAGCACCGAATGTTATAAAATATAGGAATACTTCAGCCAGAATAATATTCTAAAATAATTGGTCAGATTCTCTTGTTGAGGTACAACAGTGCTCTCAAATCTATAACTTTACTGCAACAAACTACAAGAAAGAGGAACAAGGAAAATATACAACTGGAAACTACGAATACGGAACTAGAAACGAAAGTGGTGAAAAACTAATAAATTTCCTACAAACCTAGGGACAATTTCTTTACATATGGGAGATTTCCAAAAACGCGATATGGTATCCCGTGGTGGGCCTACAAAATCAGTTGTGTTTATTTAGCAAGTTATAAATTATGTAAAACCATTTAACAACACAAAGTATTTCACTTATTAATATAATAATAATATCAAAAATAAAAAAGAACCTTCCTGTAATTGAATATCAATGAATATCGTTTAGGCATGATACAGAAACCATTGCCTGATGTTTATCTGCTATTGCATCATAATAAGAAAAAGTAGTATTATCTACAATGTAACGTTTTTCTGTTCTAGGATCAAACAGTTAATAGTTATCGAGTCACCAATTTATTAATAAATTTTAGTTAACAATGAACTTGACCATAACATTATGATTTCTAATAAATAGTTTCTTGTTTCTTTATCAATTCCTCTTTTACTTTACGATGTCGAGGTTGCTATTCATACATTCGGGATTAATTGAAGGTGATGGGTCTCTGTTAGACTTGCATCACGCTCCTCCCGCTGTTTACATTTTCACTATTTGTTTGGTTCTATGTATGATGTTGTGTATGCGGCCTTATTACTTCTCCTGGTCAGCCAGTGGTTAGGGGAAGCGTCGTTAATTGTAACCCAAAGGAATGGTTACCGAGCTCGAAAATTTCTACCTATATCAAGGTTCAAACCGAGGACTTTGCATTGTGAGCCTAGCCCTCTTACCAATGGGCTACTAGCCGTTACTAATAAATAGTTTAATTATATTATTTTCGGCCAGCCTATGTATTTGAAGATTAATTAGTTCATAATATTGCACATATCAATAAGTCGATGTACCCGCTTGGGACAGGCGCCGTGGTTTGCCCTGATAGCGTAGTGGTAAAAGTCATACAAGCATCTGAACAGGAAATGGCTTGCATGTATGTATCAATTTAGTCTCCTGATATCGTAGTTTCTCTTAATGCAGCAGAGCAAATACTCTGGAAATCACGTGTTGGAAAATCAGAAACTTGATTCGTGTTTTATAAAATACCAGGCGAACCCGTGGACTACGGCCTACGCTCTGTTTCGCAGAAAGTATTTTAAAACCACCCTCGTGTGCAATTCATCTCTTAAAATGCATTTTCTACTCCCTAAACAGTACAATGTGTTAAATGTCAATTTTTGTACTCAACGCAAGAAAGTATCATGCCTTCGTTAAAAAGCAATGTCTGCTGCCGCGGTCCGTTCCAAGATTTGCAGTAATCAACACAAAATATTTCAGTAATGTCTATTTCATGAAACTTATGCATTGAAAATTATAAAATATATTGCTGTGTTCTGTTCGGTAAACACCATTGTATGTTTGTCAGATTGTTTGCAATTCTTTGGCCGTGGTCAATGTTATTTGCTTTTTCTTGTAGCATTTAATATTCCGTTCTGTTGGTATGAACTACATAAATTTTAGATTGTAGGGTATCAGTTAGTATTCTAATTATATTACAAAGTAAATTTTATTTCAACGTCGAGACTGTTCAATGATAATTTATGAGAGGCGCAAAAGTAAATCCAGCGTAAATTGAAGCAGCGTAAACCGAGTCCTATTTGTCATTCATTCCATTTCTGCTACTGAAATGCTACAACTTCTCGACAACGGTCAACAAGTGCTGCGGTTGAACAGGGTGAAACCGTTTGAACTAGTTTAAGTGAAAAGTGCTAAAAAAAAGCTGAGTACACACGTGAGTGAAGTGCAACACAAGATCCATAGAATGCTCCACTGGGAGCATATCCATAACACTGTGAACCTTTATTATTAGAGACAAATTGTTAGATAGACTTGGTCTAGTTACAATTATCGCCTCACAAGGTGCTAAAAAACTTATTTGCCACCAACAACGTCCGAAGAACGTCTTATTTATCAATAGTATCAATAGGAAATAATATTATGGATGCTCTACATATAAAAGATCTAATTAAGAGTACTCACAGACACTTAACCTGTAAAGGGGGCCCGTTGTACTACTTTCAAAAGCCCCCCGCCTCAATATAGGGCGCCACTCAAGCCATCGAAGCCTCTCGAAGAACTTGAGGACATACACAATTGGGCTGCTGGAAATCTTAACTATGTAAGGACAGAAGTGTCGCAACATGGATCGCCTTAAAGTGGTAAGAACAGGGCAGTTACAGAGCATATATTCTATAGTGTCGTCATCAGCTTTGCACCCGCTACAGTTGGGACTGCGGGATTCTAGGGGTGTACAAATATTAATAAATTTATCTCATATTGCAGTAAACTGAAAAAAAGACAGGACAGTTTGACAAGAACTTACGCCAAAACAATTACCAAGGTAGTGAAAAACAACCTATGTTTATGATATATTTCCACTTAATATAGTAAACTCTATTCACCTTATTACAAACTACCATCTGCATCAAGCTGGGTTTCGAAAGGGATTCGGAACCATAGATAATTTGTAGATTTTTTTCTATTTATCTCCTTTATATTTACAATCTGTTATACACAAACAACAAGTAAATGATATGCTAATGAGTTATAAAGCATAAAGCATTTGAAAGCATTGTAATCTGGGACTTCATAACGGCAATGGAAGATGCCAGAACTGATTCAAGATATTTTACTACCGTTAAGAATATTTATGAAAAGACTACTCCTCATGTGACAATTGAGGATGATCTCAGAAGAGACATAATATCACTTGCCAAAGGTGTCCGACAAGGCAATACTATTGGTCCAAAATTATGTACCCTAGCATTAGAGAACAGTGCAAACTGTTGCCTTGGGAAGAACAAAGTTTAAGCGTCCATAGAATACAAGTAAATGTCGATTTTCCAATAACTCAGTCCTAATGAGTACTGACATCGAAGAGCTAAATGTTATGTAAACGATTTAAAGGCTACAACAAGAAAAAAAGCATAACAACTAAAAGGCACCCAAATGGCCATGAAAAGAGTCACACAAGAGCCACAATACGTAATACCGAAATTCATAGGACCAAAATATCATATTACGGAGCGAACATTGAGCCTAAAATGATAATAGATAATGCACATAACAAGAGAAATAGATCCCCACAAATACTAAAGAACAGGAGACCCAGAGAAACAAAGAGGAGTATTAGACGACCTCAGAAAAGATAGATAAACAATGTTAAGACAATAGGGGGAAAAACAATAAATGAGAACAACACAATACCGAAGAGCGTGGAAACTTTTAGAAGAAGCTTATATCCAACAATAGAAGGACCCAGGCTGAAGAAGAAAAAAAGATC